>CAEFZY010003114.1:0-107616 GCA_903066815.1 Brachyrhaphis roseni
GTCACCTGAAATGGTTTTCACTTCACAGGTGTGCCCTGTCAGATTTTTCTACAATCTAATCTACAATTTTCATAGTCATGAACGTAAAGAAAACCCGTTGAATGAGAAGGGTGTGTCCAAACTTTTGGTCTGTACTGTATATATATGTTGGAGAAAATTTAAAAGCAAGTGTGGAAATCCATGAGTACACAAACGTTGGCAAACTACAAGATGTACACAGTTGCATGTAGTACATCAGTTTCATGACTACGTTTTAGTTAAAGTAAGTGGAGCTCTATTTGGTGAAGGTTATAATGGTTTTACTTTGCCTTACGTTGACTTTCTTTGTAAACAAGAGATGGTCTGCGTGCTAGCGATGGCTCTGTGTTGTGCCTCGGTGGTGGGGGAGGGGGCACCTGTTGAGGTGGTTAAATGGGTTACTGGAGGTTGATTTTTGTCACTTTTAATCAGAGGTAGAGAGAGAGAGAGAGAGAGAGATCAAAAGAGATACCTGCAAAAGTAAAAAAATAAAGTTTTTTTTAGAGCTATGATTAAACTTTAGATGACTCGTAATTAGGAAAGTTGAAGAAACCTATGGTTGTCTTTTTAGTAGTTTAGTCTGTATCTGTCAAGTAGGCTGTCATTAAAATATGCAACAGAGCTTGTTCTTTGGAGAAACAGTCAATTAGCCATAAGAAGACGGGAGCGAGTTTTAAATCTGACAGTATTTTAAGTGTCCATTCATGAGAAGATAACTTTGGAAAAAAGAAATGGAGTTATAATTTTTTTTTAAAACTTTTTACTTTGCATCTGTAAAAATCACAGACAATACCAAACACATTACAATGGGAGTGATTTTCTCATTACTCATGTTATTATTAATGGATAAGAAAAGTTGATGTGCCCCAGACATGTGGCCGTGCACCACTCAGATCTCAAGCAAAATACAAAGACAAAAAAACAAAACACATGAATACGTGTACATGGCGCTGTAATAAATGGGGGTTTCAAAAAGGACTTATTCACACTAACACAAATACACACACACACACACACACCCTTATCTCCATAATTACTGTATAGTCAGCATGTCCGTGTTTGGGGGTGACTCTCAAAGTGAGATGTTGACAACAGCAGAGCTGAGCTCAAGCTGGGACCCGTCAAAGGCCTGACACTGATAGCATTATCCATATAATTATTAACACTTAAGTGGACTGCCTACTTATTTTTAACATAATGGGTTTGAAAGCAGAAGCCAGATCCATGTTGCCCTCTCATTTCACAACTTCAAACCTCCTCGTGACAATAATGGAAAGAAAATATGTTGTGCAGTTTCTCTTAAATGGCTTAAATGTGAATATTTTTCAGTTGAACTGAATTATTTTCCATCTGAGCATAACAAAAACACACTAAACTCACTGTGAGGTATTAGTATGCTGTAAGGCAGGTCATGGGAACCTTTAAATATAGAGTACCTTGCACAAAAAGTAACATTTCCTATATATATATATATATATATATATATTTTTTTTTTTGCTCAAATCTCAGCGTATTTTTGGGAGATTTTATATTAGAAATTTAAAAGCGCAGTGGTTTTCGCTTGAGCTATCCCCAAAAGCCGCCTGTGTTATTTAATCCCAGAATAAATGTAGCCGTTCTGTAAAAGCCTCAGTTTTTTTTTTTTTCTTTCAAGAGAACATTAGCAAACAAACAGTATTACAAAGACCACAGAACAAAGCATACAAGTCAGGGGTAAGGGTTAGGAGAAGAAAAAAGCAGAAAAATCAGCATTAAGTTATAAAAATATTCCCCAAACTTTAAAACGGTTCACAGAGAACCTTTCATCCAGCCATCGAAGAACGGAAAGAGCTTAGAAAAACGGAGAACCTACCAACACATTGCCATCCACTGCCAGGCGAGAAGGGAAGCAATCAGAGAAGCAGCCAAGAGGCTTATGGTACCTCTGCTGGACATGCAGGGATCCACAGCTCAGGTAAGAGAATTTCTTGACAAGATAACTATTAGTTGTGCTCTCAACAAATTTGGCCTTTACGGAAGAGTGACAAGATGATAATAATTTTTGGAAGAAAGCTATAAAAAGTCTCATTTACAGTCAACATTTCGAAGAGGGTGCACTTTTCCTTTGACTTCTCAGTTCTGCATAACTGCTGGTCTAATCAGAAAACAAAATACACTGAAGTTCGAGGTGGTGATGTGCCAAATGTGAGATGATTTAAAGGTCATGAATGCTTTTTTGCTAGCTGTTTTTGCTCATGTTGTAAATATATATATATTTTTTCCATTCTTCGATAAAATATTTGCTTGGCAGGACTCACTTGTGAGTCAGCATACTCTTCTGAAAATTGTGTTCAAGTCGCTGAAAAAATGAGTGAATAAAGGAGCCAAATTTCAGGGATTGGAAAGGAGAATCATATTTGCATGCAAGTGTGTCTGTTCGCACAGCATGTGTGTGTCACGACGGAACATGGGAAATATGGGAGATGTCAGACCGGCCTCTGTCCCCTTCCTGCTGGTGTGAATTCGATGTGAACCAGCACGCCGCTGATGTCAGGGGGAAGCTACGCCGTAGCGCGGCCGACTGACTCATCACAGCCCCTCCGTGCTGCAGCTCGGCAAAAGAATGAAGTGGTGGCGTGTGTTTAAAACTTAATGAAAGTGGGCCTCCGAAGGTCAGTGCAGAGCAAGCCGGGGCCGTTTCGTCTGCTGCTAATTGGGTATTAATGATTCAAAGATGCTTCTGTGTCTCGAGCGTAAAAGGTGAACTTACACCACCGCACAATCGGCGACACTTCAAAGGACAGTAAATTACAGAACAAAGAAAAAGACATACACACACACACACACACAAAGCAGTTTAACATAAAACGTGACAAAGAAGCTGCAGTGACAAGAAGACGTGTGTCACTTTTGCACAGTTTTTTACAGTGCGGTGGTTTGGTACGACTGACAAATTATTTTGCAGCTTTTGAATTGCAAAATTTGAATTTCATTAACCAGCTATGATTGATTATCCCACCGATGACTGCTCCTGCTATCTTTTGATAGCAATTTAATAAGGCACCAGTCATAAGTGAGAATGAATGGAGCTTAAGCCAATTATATCAGATATAAAATTAACGTACAGTATGAAAGATGGAGCAGAATGTGCCTCCGAAGAAACATTTATAGGTGGTTATTGTTCAATTCTTCATGGTTAGTAATATTAAAAACAAGAGATAATGAATCGAATGGCATAAAAAAACTAGGCACTGCTTGTGTTACTTTGCCCGCTCCTACATATATAGGATTTTTAAACTAATAGAGTGAAAACAGATGTTTTCATAAGTACCTCATGTTTGTAAATTACTAGACCAGCTTGGAATATGTATGAATATAGCAAGCGCTGTAGAGTCACAACCGTGCAAATATGCAACACATTGTGCTCACTCATGCATGAAAGTACATTTGTGATCATTATTTGCTCTTTATTGTGAAGTCCACACGTGAAAGAAGGGAAATTTGTGGATTTCTAATAGACATGGGTCGGTTGCAGTTAGCAGGGCATGTCAAGGTTTTAAAAACTTTACTGGTTTAAAACTATTTGTCATACTGTTTCCATGGACACTGATGGTCAGCTGCCTGAAAGAAGACGACCAGTTTTATTGTCTGGAAATGTTTCCGAGGGGCAAAATGGTCAAAGTCTGGAAATGCAGACAAAACTAACAGCATATCGTATAAGCATCCAGGTGTATGTTTTCAACAACAACTTTTTGGTATCATTTAAATGTTTCTACTCAAACACACTTTTAGTATCAGCCAAAAACAACCTCAGAAAATAAGAATGCTGTTTTCAAATGGTGATTTCATTCATTAATGTGGAAAGAGCTATCCAACTATCCTGGCCTTATGTGAAAAAACTAATTATTCACTATGTCTAACAACTAGATAGACTACCGCTGACAACTATAACAACCGTCAAAGGATTGAAATAACAGGTAGTTAGACTTTTACAGTGCTTTTGAGGATTCTCGATCCAAGCTTCTTTGCAGAATTAGTTTAAAAAAAGGTATATTGGAGAGTATTCATGCATGAGTGGCTTGTTTAAGGTTAAGGCAAAGCTTTTCCCATGAAATTAAGCAGGATTATTTTACTAGGCCACTCCATAGTCTGAAAGGCAGTATTGCAGATGTGTATATGGTTTGGTACACAATCCTATTACATTTGAAGTTAAGCTCACAAACTGGCAGCTTGATATTCTTTTTCAGGAGAATAAATTGTCCAGGTCCAGAAACGCCAAAGTAGTTCGGGACCATCACACCATGCGTCTGAAGGTTTTGTTCTAAATGCTGGGTTTGTTTTGCGTCTGTTCTAGCTCTGTGTAAGTCTTCCAAACATTTCCACTTTTTTGTTTTTTTGTTTCCCCCATCAGTCCACAGAACATTTTCTCAAATATCTATGTCGTCAAGTTTTTTGGCAAATGTGTGACAGGCCTTTGTGTCAACAAGGATTTTACAGTTGAAACCAGATATTTACGTGCAAATTTTTTTTTTCTCACTGTATGACATTAAATCAGACCAAAAGTCTCTTGTTTTAGGTTAGCTGGAATTACTAAAATGAAGAAACTGAACTTTTTCCAAAGAAAAAGATATCAAAGGGATGACTTTTTTATTTTACATAATTAGATGAAATCATAATTTCAAAAAAAAAATCTCACTTTTGCTCAACTTGTATTTGTCTAATATTAAATTTATTTCATGATCTCAAATATTTTACATTGTCAAACAAGACCACCTTTGAAAACCTGCTAACATTATTGTTGTCAATCACATTTTTATTTAAACACAAATAATTTGTTGTACTTTTACTCATGGTGATCATGCTGAGAATCTCACACCGACCCATGCCTAGTTGCGATGACGTGTAACTGGCAGTGAGGGTGCATTTAGGTTTCCATCTGGCTTCTGGGCAATAGTCTTACCTTGAATGTGGACATGGCTGGGTCCCTGTTATACCTGTCTATGGTGTGGAACTTGGACGAGTGGTTGAGCTCATGGTACAGCTCAGAATGTCTTTTGCGAGTGTGCATCACTTTCTGGAAGGGAAGAAAGGAAGGGACAGCAAAAATGAAGCAAATAGGAACAAATAAAAGAAAGGATGAAAACGAAAAAGAATGGCGGTTGCATGACAGGGGGTTAATGTAAGAACAGGCAGTGGAATGTGTGAAGAAGGCATTGGGACTGCAGCGATGCCAGCCATGAAAAGGGAAATTTAGAGGGGGACACTGACAGACCGATCGATTGCTGACTCATGCTCATCTGTCATCCACTTCAGCACTCCTAGAATTTGGCAACTGGAATTGTTGCAGAAGAGTCCTTTAAGTTGAAAATCGGGTTAGAGTGACTGACAAAAAACGCCATTAATTCAGATTGGTGCCAGCTAAAAAGGGGGTCCTGTTAATTCCAGATTTTGTCAGAGTCACTAAAAGTCTCAAATAGACAGGAATTTATTCCACTGCAATGCAGTGCTGCAAACATTCAGTCTGATCCTCTCCAGAGACACTTGTCAAAATCGTCTTATTAATATGTCCGTCTCAAAGACAAATAAATCCAGAACTCTAATTCACTGACAGTATATTTGTCAGTGTGTGTTAACAAAGTAGTCTTGAATTGACTGGGTAGTAGCTAATCATTGAAGCACTTTTATGAGTTTGAAAGTGACACAGGGGCAAAATGCCTGCACAACCCACCAAACCAACCAATTACGCACAAGACTAATACTTAGGACTGACTACAGTTAAGTGAGTGAACAGCCACCATCAACAGTGCTCACTTCAAAAGTTGCCGGTGCCTCCCTATGATGTCCTCTTTAGTTTTGTTTGATGTTAAATTACAACCTCTACTGAAGATACTACAGTGGGCAAAATATAAGACATATCATCATCCTTAAATGCACACAATGCAGTAAAAAGAAAGTGTTGACGTGTAAATTAGCACCGTATTTATTTTATTTCTTTAAAGTAATGTAAATATTTGAATGTACTAGTGCAAAAATATATAAAGAAATGTTCATTGAGGTCGGTTTAAGCTGTTTTAATTTGGAAGATATGAAATACAGTGAAAGTATGGAATATCTTATAAACCACCGCCATTCACAAAGTATGAATAGAAAATAGGAAAATAGCCGATTTTGAACTAAAACAATTGGGCTCCCGAGAAGACTGGCCGAGTCATTTTCATCACTTATATCCTCCATAAAAAGAATATAGTGTCCTCCACTTTTACTGGCTTCCATGGTAAAGAAGAGTAAAAAATTGATTTGAGTAAAAAAAAATAAAATAAAATAAAAAGTAAAACAAAAAAATGTCTAAAAATTCAACTTTCAGTTAGGGCAATTTTTATTAAAATGGGAACAATTAAGCAATATGCCATTTGAATAAGACATGTGTGTGCTGGTCTTCAACCATTAGAAATTGGTAACAAAATGGCTACTTTTTTTTTTTTTAAAAAAGAAGCTTTTAAATAGCATTCCATGACTTTCTGTTTGCATAAGGTATAAATAGGATTGAAGATCCACGTTTTTCTCTCTCCACAAAAGAAGAATGATAAGGGAGGCAATAAGATCTCCAAAACGTGCTAGCGAGCTGCTGCACAGAGTGGCATCTCAGAGTCATTTAGTCTCCCTACGAACCTTTGTGACAACATGCTGGCTATGTTTTTTAAGAAGCATGTCAGTAATTTGCCTTCTGTCTTATTATCTCCAAGGCTTTAACTGGAACAGAGATATGTGACATGAGTCTAAGCAACAAACAGTTCAAGTGGTGTTGGTGTGGAAAAAAAATAGAAGGATAAGTGGAAAAGCCCCATTGTGCCCACTGTATGGTAGAGAACGGAACTCCTTCAAATATAAATACATAAATAAATATCAATAACATACATATCAATACTTGATTCCTTTCTAATAAACTGAAGATGGATCATCATGATACATTATTGTATTGTATATGGTCCAGTAAACAGAAGAATAAAAGTTCAGGCAAAAAAAAGATCCCATCTTTTATAGTCGTCAAATTAACACAGAACATTTTTCAAATTAAAGAATAAAAATGTTAAACTGCATATGTATCTGTTGTATTATCAAGAGTAGACTACTACAACCATAAATAAATTATCCTATGGGCTTTTGTGTTCTCCACTTTTTTTTTACCAGAAGTGCCAATAAGTATGGAGGGAGCTGTATTCCTCTGAGGTTGTAGGTGAATGTTAAGGTTCAACAACAGCAAGAGTAAGATGCGGTATTTACACAAAGCAATTAGAGTTGTATGTGGAGAACATTCTAGGGACTGGAGTTTCACAGGATACAGGAGTTTCACGAGGTCCTTCTGACAAAAAAAATAATAATTAAAAAAAAACATAAGCACATACACTGCCGAACCACCATATACCCACAGATATAACCAGCAAACTCAACTTTAGTCAAACAGTGTAGCTGTGACCCAGGAGACACTAGAGGTAGTCCAGACAAATAAAGCAGTCTAACCAGCTGTTTCTTCAACCAGGACCCCACAGAGGCACGATGCATTTTCCTAAATGAGTTTCATAACTCTTTCTTTTTTCTTCTTTTCCTCTTGCATAAAATGTCAGACCAACAATTTGGGGCCATTGTTGTAGAAACAGCATACTGGGTAAGACAGCTCTGAAAAAACTAATTTCTCCAAGTGCAAGGGAGACAAGGGTGGAAAGGTAGGGGTTGGGGGTTAAGCAATGCTTTTTGCTCCTCTATGTGTTACTTAGGTCCTGGCAGAAGCACAAGAAAGCAGAGACAGGCTTATGATAGTGGATGAGGTTTGAGATCTTACCTCAAAGTCCAGCTCAGAGTACCGTACTCTCTTCCTCTGGAAGAGGAGGGGGCAGGGGGAGAGAAGACAGCATCAATGACTACCCTGGACTGAGTTGAACTTTCGTGATCTCTATCTCTTTGTGGACCCTTCTGTGCCATGGTTCGAAAAGAGAAAACCTAGTACTGGTTGCCCAACGTGATACGGATTTTACAAATGTCATACATGGAACAAATTAGTCCAACTGACTGAGATTAGCAGTCAGCTGAATGAATCTCTTTTTTTTGAGTAATTATAGCTGTAGCAAAAGCCTTAAGAATTTGTTAGGGGTCATCATTAAAACAACTGCAAAATGTATGGGAAATGGGTTTCATCTCTTTATCACGTGTACACCCTTCTTAGCTCACTAAGTGCCTTCAAAGCTTTACCAAGTGGCACACAAACTGGCGAATTAACAGTTGCAGACATTTCCAGCTCATCAGGGCTCCACATTGCATTGAATTGCATTCCATCTCTTACTTCCTATCTGGCTCCCGCCGTCTGCCAGATTTGCATTTTGGCACAGAGAGGGACAGCTCTCCACAGTTAGTTAAAAGCTGTGTTCATTTCTCCAAAAGGCCAGCGCTGCTGAACTGATGCCATGGCAGGCATGGATTTAGAACAGAGGTGGACAATTCCAATTTTCAAGGATGTCCTGGATGTTTCAGATATGATTTCTGCATGAACACAACTGATTTGAAAGACTGGCTGATTGTGATGTACATGCAGAACTTGATGAGGAGGAAATTCCTCTATTGGAATCCAGTGCGTTGGTGGGGAAACATCTAAAACATGTTGAATACTGAGTTTCAGTATTCCCCATCTTTGACTTAACATATAAAGCAATTTAATCCTAGAGGCAGACACAGTTCAACTATCTGAATTTACCTTTTAGTATATGGAAGACAACACCTCAGTCTGTACATTTAACAATTCCCAATTTGATTGTCTTCTGATGTCATGGTACTCTTTGATTTACGACAGATGTAAGAAATCCCTGTCATCTGGGTAGGGTTTAGACTTTCTTTTTTTTTTTTTTTTAGCTTGTAAGCATCAGATTTTATTGAATAGGTAGTCAGCAAGTTAATGCAGAATTTGGTGACCATCTAAGGAGAAAATTTTGCTTCTAAAACTGGATGAGTTGGCACCTAAAAACATCCAAAAGACCAGAATTGCCCACGTTTGAATTACAAAGTGAAAGACCTGAGCCTAAGAGATAGATCCATCTCCGCTTTCTTGATTCACCTTTCAGTGTAATTAATGCAGAAAAAAGCCCGCCAACTCTTACCTTGAATGGAGCAATTCCATGACTGAGTTACCTTTGTACAACAATGACACGCATGCAACATGCATATACCTGAGCTGTATATAGCATGTTTTGATGTGGACACACCTGAAGCAGCTATAAACCCACTCACACAAATTCGAAGTTTATGACTTGATTGCATATAAACAAAATAAGTCTGTGATCATATGCTTTTTAGATCATACACTTTAATTAGTGAGTGCTGTTGAAATCGTCAAAAAAAATAAAACATAAAAATAAATAAAAAACAGAATGAAAGCCAAAAGTAGATTTGGGTAATTTCTCTATTGCATATTGCAATGTTAAAGTTGCAAAGCAAAACATGACTAGGTTTTTAATCTCGAGCGGCACACTCTTTAATCCATCTTCAAATCAAGCATAATCAGGGCAAAATTATAGCTGCAATTTAGATTTACTGGTTTTTTCAACATTCCTCCCTTTTCTTGTCCTTTTTATGGTTTTCATGAAAGCATTCACAGCTCTTCAGAGCGCAATCTTTTTTGATATTATACGGTTGGTAGTCAGCTCCAAACGAGGCATCGTCACATTTTCAGCAACCCAGGTGATGTTCGCATGTCTTTAATCAACCTTGCAAATCATTGTAATAAACCTTGTGATTATACGTTCATTTTACTGTGTCTTTAGCTTTTTATGCATGTCGGCATGTATGACAGTGGTTGTGTAGTTCCTGTGGAAATTTACAGTAGGTTGAAGACTTTCTCCAGGAGGATATTTCCTCTGATCCCGCCAGTCTCAGTCCATCTGCTGTGCCACTTTGTGCGGTCAGGAGGGGGTGTCGCACACAAACGGCATCACACTCACATGGAGATGGTAAACTAATAAGGAGCTGTCTGTCGATATGAGAATGACTCATTTCGTTGCCTCAGTTGACAGCAATAAATACTACTGAGCTGAAAATAATAGCATCTGTTAGACCAGACTTGTTCTCGGGAACACTAAAGTGTTATTGTGACAATATGTGGGGAGTGCACTGTTCTAAAACACTCAATACGTGTCTTAGAGATGGCCTTATTTAACAATTAGATGGATTGGCTTGAAGACAACAGCTTGAAGGTAAACAATATGATCTATTAATCCTCTTCAAGAGTAGAGGGAGTAACCAGTTAAGTTTAGAAGAAATATATGTTTGATAAACCTTTGAATTACTTTCTGTAACTGAAATATTCAATGAAAATGTCATTTAAACTTTCTTGCACTGCTAAAGACACTTGTGCAGACTGAATATTACTAAATAATTAGAGTTTGTTTGCAGAGTTCTTCCTCCCACTTTAATCCCTCACTGTGCCATCGCTTAGGTAAGCACACTATATCTATAAGAGTCAAACATTAGCTCAACTGAAAGTTGTGAACAACCAAGCTATTTCTAAAAACTACTGCCATCCATTTTTCACAGCCCTTCACTCACCTCCAGGGATCCCGCTGAGAGGCTGGTGTTGGCATTGGTGCTGCCTAGGTTGCGTGGGAGGGTGCGGGTTCTCTCCACTGTGGTTCCCCCTGTCAGAATCTGTCTGACTGATGGCCTCTGGCCTGGCTTTAGGTGGAGTGAATGCGTGTGGGAGTGCATGTGTCCTCCGTGGGAGTGCACATGCCCACCTTGACCCATCAAGTGGCCATGCCCATGGGGCACGGTTTTGATAGTCCCGTAGGAGCGGTTTAGGTTCATGGTGATATTCATGTCACCGACGTTGGACGGCACAAAATCTGCTGGATAGGCCTCGCTCTCTGCCGGGTGGAGGGTTAGTGGAGAGGGAGGAGGGGGGAAGGGAGGATCCTCCACCGCGATATTGAGGGGCTTGTCCTCGCCGCCAAGTCCCAGGCCTCCTCCCTGCGAAGAGGGCGTGGGAGGTTTGAGACTGACCGTCCTACGAGGCAAGACCATGTAGTCTCCTTCCCCTCCTCCGCCACTGCCACCCCCGCCGCTCCCCCCACTTCCTGCGCTTCCGTCCTGGGAATTGTTGGAGGACGCGGGCGGCCGGGCCCAACCCAGGCCGCTCTCGGTGCACAAGTAGATTGGAGCGGTGGTGCGTGGCTGCCCCTGCTGGTCCAAGTTTACCTCCTTCTTAAGAGGCGTCTCACTGAGCTCATTAAGTCCTAATGTTGGAACCTGATGGGGAAAAAAAAGCTCCACTTAAATTAAGTTATTATTTCCTAAAAATTATATCATTACTTTAAAATTTTGATATGTTCCTAAAGTATTAAATAGCAGGGAAGTTAAACATTTTTTCCTCTTATGAAATAAACACCAAATACGCCTCCGATTCAAACCGGTACCTGTACAATGAGGTTTGGAGGCGGGATGTTTCCAGGAAGAGAACTGAAATTGACCCCTACTCCCCCTTCCTGATGTGCTGCGAGCTTTGGATCATCCTCATCATCCAGGGAGATTCGTGACAGGGTTCCCGTGATGGTGGCTGGGTTACAGGTGTTGACCTCTTTGAAAATGACTGAAGGAAGAAAAGGGAGGCAGAGGAAGTCAGGAAGACTGCCAGAAAGTTAAAGTTAAAGACAAAAAGCAAAAACAGAGTTGAAAGGTTTGTAGGTACGGGGTTGAATTTGGGAAAAAGAAAATAATTTATTGGAAAGTGAGTGAATATTAAATCCAAAGGAAATTATATATCTTGTCTAACGGGACAGCTGACAAGAGAAGTAGGTTTAATATTGAAAATTGAAACAAATTAGTAAAGCTGCGTTCCGGAAAGAATGTTTCACTTTACATTTTGAACTGAGTTAAGATCAGATTTATCCAAGGCACTTTTCACTGAATAGTGGGTATGTATACTATAAGCTTAGAGCATCAGACGTGCTTCAACGATTGTCAAATAGTTTTGAAAACATCTTAAAGTATGTTTGGGTAGTGTATATCATTGAAAAATGTCTAGCATTTCTAAACGATTTCTTAAAAATGTATGCTAAAATAAAGGAAATTATTCTACAGCATAAACAGCATGCAGAAATAGAGTGTCCTAAAACAGGCCCCTCCAGTGAAAAGAGGATATCGTTTTGGCGATATGACTACTTCACATATCACTTTAAAATCTCTTGTTTAAGGTAAAAATGTGTAAAGATTTAGGTGACTAACACCTGCTAGAAGAGAAACAAAAAAACACATTGTTAAAACTGCCTACTTGTTTTTGCTATGGACAATTTTGGAGAGACATGCGTCCATAAAGTCATATTCACAACTAGCATCAGTCCGGCAGCAATATTAAACAGAAATCAAGACAGTCATGCTGGAAACCATGCTCACCTTCATCTACACACATATATATATGAGCCATTGAGAACATACATGACTTTGAGAACCCAATTGGCCAAACACATTTCTGCCTTTACTGCATAACTTTAATGTCAGACTAAAAGACTGAAGCTTTTATGCGAATGAGTATAACAACATGCACACTGGCTTGCGGATTAAACTCAGATTTATTATTTTACTAAAATGACGAGAACCAGTCGGACAGACGTCTAAGCATTTTTTGAAAATTAGATCTGTCTTACATCTTTGTCAAACAAAGAAACCGAGAGAAGGAAGTATAGAAGAATCCAGTTCCCTTTCATGTGTACTGTTGCAAAGTACAACCATAATTAGAAAAATACATGAAATACCAGCAAAGTAACTTAAGCAGTTTCAGTCTAAAAAAATACAAATGTAGACTTCCAGAAAAAAAAAATAAAAAACTTAAGCCATCTTTAGACCAACAAACAACCCCCAAGTCTTTTCATCAAAGTGAATTCTGGGTAAGGAAGCACTATCTAGTCGATGTTTTACTTTTATTAAACAACAACGGATGCCTTCGCTAATAAGGATGACTCATCAGTATCCAACAATACTCAATTATAAGAGCATTGAAAAAGTCTCCATTACTTATAATTACTTGTGTGGGAGTATATTTGAGAGACAAAGCAAATAGTGATAAGAGTTACAAAAAAATCTGAAAGATTTTTGAGCAATATGACAATGCTATTTGTCTGCTAAGAAAGCTAAAGTTCATGTCTGCTTTACAGCTACTTATTAATAGAAGCTAAAGGATCCAGACTGATCATTCATTTGATTGACTAGTTCAAAATTTAACATGTCTAGACTGGTGAAACCTGAACAAGGTAACACACAATGTTTTGAGATTTATTTAACCTTTGTTTTCATTTGTTAAAAACTACTTTTTTTTGTATTAGGACTATTTAAACATTATACCACCAGCATACAAAAGCAGCACTACTCCACCCTTGACTGTTAAAATCTACATTGATTAAAGTTTGCGATTTGTAAAGCTTTTAAATCACTGGAAACGAAAAATGGGGAAACCTGTTTATCCACAAATTCTGACTAAAATCATGTCTTGTTTTGTTCTTATTAACCTCTGAGATCTCTAGACGGTTTTAGCAGCATTCAATTTTTACTATAAAAAAACATGGCATTCTGTTTGTGTGGGATTTTTGTCTCTAAATCAGTTTGAGAGAAGAAAAGTTTCATTTCCATGTCTAACAATGCATGCCGGGAGTGTAAATGGCTCTTTCATTTACCTTGAAGTTCTACGTGTCAGTTTCCTAACTCTTTATTCCATTATGAATGCATTTATTTAGAACACTAATGGAATAAAAAGACAATCCAGTTTTAATTGTGGTAATGTGGCATAACTTTCTGAGAGAAATAATACATACAGTAAAACCAAATGACAGTCTATGTTGATAAAGTACTGCGAATTAAGACTTTTAGTATTTCACTTAGATCATACAGTCACTGTTCTGAAAGAAAGATGTCCTGCAACTTTTGCCCAGGTTTTCCTTTGACTTTTACTGACTCTGCTTTTAATAGATTATAAATTGTTTTGGAGCGCTATAACACAAGACAACATAAAAACATTAAGCAGTTCTTCTAGCCTCTCTTCAGTAAGTGGTAACATTTAGTTATGGTAAGAGAAAAGGGAAGTCACACCACTAATCCCTGTAAAACATATGGTTTTATGATTTTGAACTAGTTAAACTTAATGTCTTGCATTGCCGTTATGTAATAGATCATTAGAAGAAAAAAAAACAAAAAACTGAATGTTTAAGAGTTTGGCTAAGAAGCAATATGTTGAGTTTATCTTTTTTCTACTAACTATGAAAATGAAACGCCTTAAAGCGCTGTATAATTTAAAAACATAACACAAGGGTTCAACCTGGATTCTTCTATAGGATTTGTTTGAAGTCTAGAACAGACCAGGCAATGTTAGACGTTAGTCGGGTGCGAAACTTACATGGGTGTCCTCTCTCTGCAGGGGTAGAGGGTGGAAAGTGACTATGTTAATACATCAAAGCACAACACACACTAAACTGCGGTGCATCTGTAACACACCCAAACAGCCACACAAGACCATTGTCAGCTAAAGAGTGAAACAGGTCTGAGCACACCGAGGAGTGTTATTATCATGCACAATTAAACACAGTCCCATCCAAACATATGCCCGCTGAGCACTTATTGGGCAGAGTCAGTGTGATTGATAAGGCATAGTAATTTGAACACAACCATGTGGAGACGGAGCGTATCAACTGCTGCCGTTTCATCAGCGAGCTAAGGACGCAACCGCCTGCAATGCTGAACCCGCTTCAGGTAGACAGAGATAAAAAGAGCAGCTGAAAGAGCAGATGGAGGGGAGGACTCACCTGTCTGACAAGCCAAGTCCACGTCCTTCTCGAAATCCGTCTAAGAAAAGGAAAGGAACACGAGAGGAAATGCAAGAGTGAGTGAAGCATGAGCACAAGCATGGATCTCAATGCTTTAATGCTAAGATATGATCTGTTGCTGTGGAGAGGCTTTGCGACTCAGATTAGCATCGAGAACAAAAAGATGTCGCCTTAGGTCATTCATTAAAATATTTCAGTTCTTATTTTCTTCATGATGGGCTTGCTCACAGCTTTTTTAAACAAAAAAAAACAAAACAAAAAAAAAAAAACAGACTAAAAGAATAGAAAATCTGCTTGCAGCATACAATGCTGCAACACTGCTGTGATGCTAAATTCTGCCACAGCAGTGGATCCAGGAACAAACAGCAGAAGGAAAAACCAGAAGAAGATTTCCTTAATATGTAATGTTACTGTATGACTCATCAGTCACCACACCAACATCGAATGGAAAAAGAAACACAGAAACTAACCTATTATCTGCTGTGCCTGCTGAGGCAAAACTTAGTCTCCCAGCTTGACAGAAAAAAAAAAATAAAATTTGGAAAAATACAAATTCTTCCTGTCTTTTTTAGATGCTTCCAACCAATAAAAAAAGAAGAAGTAGGACAGCAATAAGTTGAATCCAGACTTGATGTTTAGAGTTTATGCAGAGAAAGTGTTGTGGACGTAATGAGGAATGACATTCCTTTCCAGGCAGAGTTTAACTAGACTAATTCAGAGCCGTGGTGCTCCTCAGAGTAAAGAAGCAGAGTGAAAAAGCTGTTATTTCCAAAGCAGCCTCAACTCACTTTTTACTAAAGTTTAGAAAGTGAAGCTCATTACAATTCAGCTGTAGTGGCCCTTTCTCTCCGCACAGACACTCCTCCTATACTCTGTGGGTTTCACTTACAAAAGCCTTTATTTGGATAGTAAACTACAGGTTTTAGAAGGTTTGGGCATGCCACAGAGGCAGAGAGAATGCAAAAGGTGTAGATGGAAACAAAGAGAGAAGGAGTAAATGTGTCCCATCTCACCCCAATAGCAGAAAAAAGCTCTTAGTCTGCAAGCAACCCACAGCTCCAGTTGCAAATGACTGAAACATGAATACAGAAATGATATCTACGGTAATTCTTTTTTTACTCAAATTATTAGAAAAATATATTTATTTTAACCACGAGGCATGAATGTTGGCTCAACCTAAAAAAGAGAAGGACAGCAGCTGTGGTTTAAGGAAATTATTGTAAGCATTACATTCTTGATTGAGACAAAATTCTAACTATTAGCTTAGCCTTTTAACAAAACACACACACACAACTATTCCTACTCACACATAAAAGGTGCAAAATGTAATAAAAGTGAAATTGATGAAACTGATTTGGCCAAAGGAATAGATGAACAATTGAACACACACACACACACACACAAAAAAAAGGTGTTATATTTTGCTGACTTCAAAACATATTTGGATGCTACAGTGAGTGGTTCAATTGTAGCCGAACACTGAAAAGCTTGATGGAGTATTTTGCATCTTGAATGCAGTGACTCAATTGTTATGTAATTATAATTTTCACTGCCTTTAATGAAAAGTTCTACTAATGCATAAACAGCCACGCCGGCTCAATAAGGGGCTTTATCGGTGTAAAAAAACAAGGTACTTTTACCTAGCTTGCTCTACATATCAGTTGGCATTGTTGAGTATTTCTAAATTCTCTTTAGAAATTACCCAAAATGTAAAAGCACTTTGGGCAATTAAATGGTAGAGGCATGTTGCATACTAACCTTGATGACTCGTCAAAGTTAGTCAAGAGGTGACAGTTTTCTACGGTATTCTCAAAGTCTTTCGTCAGGAAATGGGGTGATATTACTACAATTAATAGTGTGTGCTCACAAAAAGCAGTTTTAAGTTAAATTGATTTCCTCAAGCGTGTTTATTGTTCTTACTTCATAACTTGATCAAACAGGAATAAGCAAAAAATAATTTGCAGCACATTTTAATTGTACATATTTTCAGAGACGTATGTATTAAAGTGAAATGTCAGCGTTTTTTGGAATTATTTTCTCCATGAATCATGGTGATATTTAAAGACTTACAGGCTATGCTGACCTTAAGCAATGTTTTAAACTCATGGGTATTAAGTAGTTCACTTTCATCTACTACACAAAGATAAGTGGGTAAAAATGAAATTGCACTTTGTGGTACATAATTGTAGAAATTGGCAAAGTCAGATGTTTCTATCTCATTATCATTACAGAGGTTGAACGGGAACTGATATTTCAAAGATAAAAAATCTTTAACAAAAGCATGTTAGGATGCAGCTAAAAGTAAAAAAAAAAAACAAAATTGATTAAATGTCTTTTTCTATGAGCTTGTGTTTATTTTTTAGTTGTTTTATAGCTTAGCGTAACATATCAGAAGATTTTTTTTTGAAACAATTTTAACTAGCTGTTTTCTGCTATCGCAGGTAAATTAGTGAAGAACTTTTAGCTTTTTTTAAACATCCATTCAAATTACTATGGTGTGTCACAACCCTACATTCAGACTATCATGCTAATTGTTTCAGTATCATCCCATTACAACACTGTTCAGCATACCGAGATATTTCCTTTAGTGTGTATTTAAATTAGTACTACCCTCAAACCTTCAAGAAAGTTTATCAAACATAATTATGCTGAATAAAGGTTAAACTATTCTTTAATGTCAGCATATATTTATGGTGAAATTTAATTTTACACATTGCACCTTTTCCTCTAGACACCTAAGACATTCTAATTACTAGGAACTTTGTTTCCTAATTCTTTTCTACAGATGACATACTGATCGACTGTTGATGTGATTGGGGGTGTGGTTGTGGGTATTGTTGAGCAATGGGGTGTGCTCATATATGTGGCCGTGGTTCGGCACACAGTTGCGGCTGCTGTTAGGCAGTTCGTGGTAACAGGCTTGCTGGCTTGTGTGGTGGCACGTCGGTGTCGGCAGCTGCGGGTGACAGCCAGACAAACACAGGGGTGTGCTCTGACGAGAGCCGTGCTGCTGTCCACAAGAGCCCTTCTGATGACGAAAAGGGGGACAAAAAAAAAAAAAAAAGAAAAAGAAAAACAATTCATATAAAACATTAAGCTGAAAAATGTTAAAAGACTTTTGGCCTGTTTTTTGAGCATCAATTAAAGTTCGCCTATTCAAATAATGCCTTTCGTTTTACTTTTACAAGAGTTTTTAGCTACAGGTTCACGTCTTTACAGCGACTCCAA
This sequence comes from Brachyrhaphis roseni, assembly GCA_903066815.1. Lineage (NCBI taxonomy): Eukaryota > Metazoa > Chordata > Actinopteri > Cyprinodontiformes > Poeciliidae > Brachyrhaphis > Brachyrhaphis roseni. Next base: position 18,072 of record CAEFZY010003114.1, read on the forward strand.
ATGTCAGAGGTTTTACGTACGAATGAGACTTGCTCCGCTGTAGCAAGGGCACCTGCGTGAGCGCTCCCTGTAATTTCAATGCTCACATAACTTGGCTGGCCTCAATAAATTATCCATCACAATAAATGTCGCCAAGGGTAATGTGTATCTCACAAAACAGTTGTGTGTGCGGGCAATTTAAAAAGGCTGTACAAAGTCCTAGCTATACGTGCCGTTGTCAAACAAGTAAATATATTTATTGCCCTTTCTATGATTCAGCATTAAGCTCTGTATGAGTATTTATTTAAATACATTTTATCTACAAAAAATACTTTATTTGAAAACACCAGCTGAAGACAAAACGGCTCTGAGGACAAAGGGAAGGAAAACTGAGGGAAAAGCTGAGTTGCCGTGTGACCGTCCTGACATTGGCAAGGAACTCAACTCTCGGTGATTTATCACATTATTAAGCACATTTGGAACACAAACAACAACCTTACAGGAGCTCTGTTCTCTTTCAGTAAAGACAAAGAAAGCAAAGGTTAAAAGTCAAAAAAAGTGCTAAGGTGTGTGGTCTGAAAGTACATAATTACAGGAGTGAAAGTAATTGGTTTTTAGTTTTCACCAACAGACAAAAAAAAAGAATAGATGGCAATAAAAGCATCGATGTGCAGAATATGATGGTGAGTTTTTATTTTAAAAGGGTTAAAAAAGAGGCATGGGGTTGTCTTCTTTTCGGAAAGCTTTATGTTTGAAAGCAAAATATTTGGAAGATTAATAAAAACACAGTGGACAGATATTAAATTATTCCTATAGAGGTAAACATGGTTATGGAGGAACAGAAGCGAGGGATGAATATGATCTCTTTATTAGCAGTCATGCTTTTTAAAATTGCATTTGAAGCTTGCAGGAAGTGCAGCCTGATACTCGGAGGTGCATGAACAGCAGTGCGGGATGAAATGGAATGCTATTCACCATGATCTGCACCTGTCCGTTCTTGCAGGAGTCAGGGGAGTTTTCGCTGTCATCTTTACATCCCCCCATTCGACAACGCACAGCGTCTTGCACCTACGGGTTGGGGAGTTTGGGGAGGGAAGGGACAGCAGGGAGGACCGGGTAGGAGATGCCGGAGAGAAAGAGGAAACAGACAGGAAAGGGGGCAGGGGATAGAAATGGTAAGGGAGGAGGAGGAGATGATGCAAAGGGAAGAAGTTAGTGCAGGCACTTTGATTTGTTTGCTAAAAGACGGAACTCAAGGAAGCTGTTGTGAAGACTTTTGTCCCATGACGTTTTGAGTAAAAATACTCATGCCCCTTTGAAAGTGGTCACCCTACAACCACAGGTTTCAATGTACTTTGTGCTTATGTCATAGACCAACGCAAAGTAGGGCATCAGTTTGAAGTGGAGTAGAAATTACACTTCATCTAACAAACATAAAATGCGTCTTGAAAAAGTATTCAGCCAATGCATAGCAAACTTCTTATATTTCTTGCTGTAAAATAATTTAAAGCCTATGAATAACATTCCTTGCGATTCAGAATTATGCCCCATCTATGACAAACGTATTCTAAAACATTGCAGTCTGTGTTTGTAATGTGGCAAAATGTGAAAAAGTTTGAAGCGGCACAAAACGCTTTTCCTCTGTGCTTTATAAATCTAACAACAGGCGGATGGTAAAGTATGCTAACACGGCAAAATTAAAGAAAAAAGAAAAGTCATATCCTGCCACTAGAAGCTGAGTCTATTTATTGTCAAACAGATAGTGGAGTGCTACAGACAGCACAGAGCAGCACTTCAAAGTGGTCTGTATGTGCCTGGTGAGATCTGTGGCTCTAATTAAAACCAACAGAACAGTAAGGATGTCCCGACCCCTGGGCCTTCCTGGTGTCATATTGTCTTTCTTTATGTTTACACACTAGGTTACACCAGTAGAAGCTCCAATCAGATGAATCCCAGAAGTAACTCCCCCAAGATTCCTTCCGTGGCGCCGGGTCGTGTTTTATAGATGGCCTCCTTACTTTCCGGGGCGTAGCATCATTTCCTGAAGCTGACAATGTCAAATCCCAGGTTTTCGGGAGTGGAAACAAGACAGCCTTGAGCGAAGAAGTGATCCAGGAGGTTCGTTCTCTAAGAGCCGCTCCACATTGCCGAGTGTTTGTGCATATTGGTGCCACTACAAATGGAATGGATTGCATCCCCATCTGATTAATACTGCATGGCCAAACATTTTTGCTCCATTGTTTCCTTTTGTCTGTCGCTTCTATTTATGATCACGCTCATCCTCTGTGGCATCTGTTGCCTGCTCTCTGTTGGTGCACTGTGGGATAATGTGTGTGTATGTGTTCGTAATGAACTGCAGCACATTCCAGCTTTAGATTAGCTGTCCCTGCTGTTCTACCTACCTTAGCTGTGGATCTCTCATACTCCTCCACAGGCTTTTTGGACGATTCTCACAATAATGCTCTGTTTTCTTTCCCGTCGGTTAAGGTGAAAAGACATGTCTTTGTAGGACTGAAGGTTTGCCATACTCTACATTTTTGTCTTCACCCAATTCACCTGGAGTGTTATGTGAGCATTTCAATATTCACTTATGTCATGCAATGCATTAGGTTCACTCATGATCTCTTGCAGTGAATGACAAACCTGTGTGTTTACCTTACTCTGTTGCTGATGCGTGCTAGCATCAGCAACAGATTACATACCAAAATGTATTAAAAAGTACATTGTACAGCCATTAATTGCAACTGGTGTATTTACGTCTGTCTCAAGGGCACGAAAACTTGTATGTGCATAATGAATAGAGAATACAGGATCCTTGGGGGCAGAGCAAAGCCTCTGGCTAAAAAAACAACATTGGGGGCTGTTTAATTGGGGACTTATCGTCTTATTCCGCACAGCATCTCTTAAGCTCTTTAAAGCATTCTTGGATCAGTCAGACGATAGTTCACTATAATGCTGCATTATGAGAAGAAGGTGCAGCAACACAAGGCATAAACCCATCCTAACCACAGCCTGCACCCTCCAATGATTTGCTCAAGTTGTGTCACAGCCTAGGACCAACTAAAGAAAGGACGGAGAATCGGGATGATATGGCCCATTATATCTCATGAAGTAGTGTTAATATGGAACAAAATCACACGATCACAACACAGGGCTTCATCAGCTGACACAAGAAATCAAACTCACCTCTCGGCGCATAGCACAATGGACAGTGATGATGACAAAGCCTTGGACAGAGTCAAAGACGGCAAAGAGGACCTGAAGGAGAAAAATACAAAATGTCTTTTAGTTTTTATGCATAGCTAACACATTTATAGTCATTTATAGTTTTGGCTATTAGGCATCATACAACACAGTAGCCATCAGACTGACTGGCATCCCAGGTAACATGCCTCAAAAGATGCATCTTTTGTTACTGTGGTATAAGCACATCAATGAGGTACATTTAAAGTAAAGCATTAATACAATTGCAGGTGTATTCACAAACATACCCAAATATTCCTTAATGTAGGAATTTCTCAATCTTTTCATTTTACCTAGTGGACCTTGTGAGACAATGGAAAGTTTTTAATGTAAACATTCATATAATCTTACATCTTACATATATTTTGTCATATTTGACCAGTTTTGAACAAAATATGAGTTTTCAGATTTCATCTCCTTAAGTTCCTGATGTTCTTTTCAGGATTTATTTCGCTTTATTGCAGCTGCATGCTATAAAAAAAACCCTTTAATTTCATGCCACTGATGCTTTTCTGAAACCTGCCAGAGACTTGGTTTAAAAAAACAAAAAAAACCCAGGTTATATTTAAAAAAATGTAAACTGATGTCTCCAGTCTGTATCACTCAGCAAGCTGACAGCCTGGTGATCTTTTTTCCCCCCACTCGCAAAATTTCAAAGCTGCTTTTCCATTATGCGCCCATTGATGTGCGCGCGTGCGTGTGTGTTAGCTTTTGTGTGTTTGTGACTGGCAGAACATTAGCATGTGCTTGTTGTTGCTGTACACATCACCTGGAAGAGTGTGGAGCGCCGATCAGTTATAGCCAGCACGGCTGACATCCAGGTCAATGCTAACAGAGGAAGAACCACACAGGAGCTCCACAGGGACGCCCTGTCAGACAGGAAAGAAGCACATGCAGGTGGGGGTATGGTAGGGGGTAGAAAGAGCAAGGGATTCAGTCTCAAATCAGACAGGGCAGCTCTGCTAAGTCCTCGCATCTAAACACACACAGGTTAATCACACATTCTACGGTGGGCTATTTCAAGCGGACTGCCACACTACAATTTGGATCATACTTAATATTCTAACTGATGAGTGGAATACAATGTGTAATCATGTGTAAAGTTCCGACTCCAACAAGCGCTCACAATTACATGGTTGATGGACTCTGATTGCCACACTGGGGGACAATGAGGCAACACGGGCTCGACAGGAAAAAAAGAAGACCAGACCAATGACATTAATAATACAACATCTTAAAAGGAGTGAGAAGTTGAGGACTCCAAATTCAAATGTTGGGGCCAAATCTATATTAAAGCTGTTTAAGCAATGTACACAGAGGAAATTACATATTGTACTAGTCAAAGTTTATCTTAGAATTTGCTTCTAATGATGCTGCTAATTTTATGAACCAAAAGTTGGCTCATATTCATGTGAGATCCCAAGTAATCAACAAACAAAAATATCAAAACAAATAAGCTCAAAATGTATGTTAAATAAAGTGGGATGATGTAAGGCACAGATACTAACACATAAGAAAAAATAATTAAGAAATTAGCCAAAGAAGTTGAAGTCTGTTTTTAAAAAGCATGTAGTTGACCTTGACTAATTTACTTCCAATTGAAGGCCTATAAAACTATCTTATACACTGTTGAAAGAAGAAAAGAATCATAATGGATAAAAACACATAACTATTTCAATAGCTTTGTAACCTTAATGTTGTAGAGCAGACTGTTGGCAGACAACCAAAAACACACAACATAGATAAGTATCCACAAGAGAAGATCTCTCAGAGACTATTTGCTCCGATCATGAAACCATGACAACTAATAGAATGACAATCCAGTGTCAAATGTCAGATTAGTTCAGATCATAAGTCGAAAATGTTACCAGAAAAAAAAAAAAAGTAGTCGATGGTATAGGGAAGTGCTGGGGATAGATATGCACTCCATGCACCTAACTTCATTATTTTGCTGTGGATGAATTTAAGCAGAACACAATATCCCTTTACTCAAATTAGAAGCACGATGATCTTTTCCGGAGCACAGTGTTTACAAGAGAATTTCTTTCAATCATGATTCTGTTGATATTAAGGTAGCTTAAGCCCTGTAATTTATTGCAGAAGCACTATAAAGCTGAATAAAGCACAATCTTTAAAAACACTTTTTATTATTTAAGTTGTCGCATTTTTAAAACTCTACAGTCAAGGTACAATTGTTCTGACAATTTACTGGATATGGCTAATGATAGATTAAATTAGTTTTTAGCGCATTAGTTACTGAAATTGCTTCAATGATTGGATTGCACTACAGATGTCATTTCCCTGAATTTATGTGAATCCAGTCTTACCAACTGTGCACTTGCAGCAATGAAAGAATATGCCAAAAATATTGGGAAAGTTTGAGTATTACCTACTTCTAGTTTCCTGTTTATTTTAATTGCTGTAATTATTTTTTTGTGCACCTTTCAAGTTTTACTGTTTGTATTTATTTTGTCATTTTTGTCTGGGGTTCTAAGTTTGATATATGTGAGAAATGGGAGACTCACTTTTTTCCATCTGTCATATTAAGAGATCTGAAAAAAATGGTGGTATTAACTTATTGAAACAATGCTTCATTTCTTCTGAAAGTGATTTTAAAAAGCTGTTTATAATTGTTTTATGTTTTAAAGCTGAAGGAAATAATATGAAGGTATATCATATATACTGTATAAAAGATAAAAGAAAAAAAGCCATGAAGGAAGTTGCCTAAAAGTTGGCTGACAAGTCTACATTCTTTTTTTTTTTTTTTTTTTTGCATCTTGCCCTTGGGGTTTAAAAAATAGTAAGTGAGGTGAAACAGCCATAAGAAGCAACTGAAAGAAACCTGTACTTTCTAAGACATTTAGAAACATATGTGACATTACATATGTGAGAATAAGCGAGACTGAAACTTAACTCCGGTAACAGACTAAATAGAGTAAAGCTAAGCTGTTTTACTCTGACAATTCTGTCATGGAACATGCTGGGATTGTAAATGATGGAAGTGTTTGCAAATTCTCAGTTTAAAGGATAGAACCACATTTTTTAAAGGGAACAAACAATGACAGAAAAAATAACACCAGCTGATTGCTAATGTAAGATGGTATAAACAGAGTTTAAAACCTGAACTTCGTAATCAATTTGGTTTTGTCTTGAAACACTACTTTACATAAAGTGTTCTCTATACATGGTGGAATAATGTTACTTTTACTTCTAAAATAATGAATTAGTCAGTACTGGCAGGTCAAAACTTGGGAATAGGCCACAGAATTGTAATGTAATCAGTGATGCTCTACTGAAATATACAATTATAATATGGGCTCAAGACCAAGTCATAATTGTATATTCTATCAATTGCATTGAACACTTATGAAAAAAAATCAGAAAATTCCAGTTTGAAATGCCAAGACAATTGGAATATTTTTCTTCAGGTAGAGTGAAATAAACTATACCAACTGGCAAAGACAGATGTCTCACTGAGAAGCACAGAAATCTCTTAAAGTTATTTACTGGTAGAAAAGGTGCAGATACAAAGTATTACGAATTAGTCCAACATTTTTAAGAATAAAAAATATCCAAATAAACAATCACAATCAAAATATGACTTGTTTTTGGTATAAAAAGTAAGGACTAGCAATAAACAGTTGTCAGTTTCACATTTTTCAGTAAAGGGTGTGCTGTTTTGTTTTGCTTTTTAGTTTTCTTATGGTTGAGAACCAGCAAAATTGGTCATGTCTGTATTTAATTACCAAACAAGTCAAAGTGAATACATGTTAAAGAGTAAAGGATAATCGAGGAGTCAATTAAACAGTGCTGTTTGTGCAATTAGGAACGTTGTGTCTGTGTTTAAGCTTCCCCTATGCTGCTCTGCAAATATTTTTAAAGTAACTCTTGGAAGGATTCATAAATACTGTTTGACACAGGTCATATTTCTCTGTGCGCCCAAAGGAGAGCTCACTTTGCATCAAAACGCACTCTCATTAAACAAGGTTGACTTGCGGTGCAGGTGTTTTCCCTTTCATTAAACTGTTTTTGCTTCCCAGACAAGTCTGAACACTGTTCTGCATCATTACCGACAGCCAGAGATTAAATGGTGGAGGGGTGGCAGTGGCGGTGGGGGGATAAATGAAGAGAAGATAATGTGAATTGAGAGAAAAAAAGCAAGAGAAGGGAAGTATAGAAGAGACAGATGAAGATGAACTAACTAACATGGCGCTGCTGGCCGTCGAGCTGGACATAGCGGTACTTGAGATCACGCCACACTTGGAGCATTTCAGGAGCAGTCGGCTCCGCGCCTCCGCCGGGACACTTTAGTTCACGCACACAAATCCCATGTGAGGGAGAGAGAGGGGTGAGGGGGAAGTTGGGAGGAGGACGTGTGCAAATACACGCACCAGTGAAGACAACAGGTGAATGTGATGGAGAATTTGAATAAATAAGGTGAAGGAAAGAGAAATGGGGGAGGCAATGTGGACAAACAGTGAATGGGGGAAAGGAAAAAAAAATGGTAGGAAAAGGGGGAAGGAGAAAAGAAAAAAAGAAAGAAAGGTAAATTAAAACCAGATCTTAAAAAACGTAGCAGCAATGAAATACAGTCAGGATACAAAGATTGATTCAAAGCAAGTAGAGAGAACGTGAGAGACGCACACTGCAACCAGTCGTGGATTAACACATTACAGTGACACTGACAGGAAGTACACCAGTTCTTTGGTTCGTTTTTATACTTTACTTATTATTTATTGGTGCATGTACTAAGGCTTTACTAGAGTGACAAAGAGGAAGTGGACTGCTCTGGTTGTTTACTTACAGTTAGCTAATCAGATGGAGGGGAAGCATGTTTGCACATTGGTTTGTGCGGTGCATGAACATTATGATTTAATACATGAGGAGAGTGACTGTGTTGGAGCTATGCTACATTAGCATCGTATTACAGATCATTACCCTGGTACCAACAACTACTACCCCGTGGCTTCAAGAAGAAATGCATTTTGCCAACAGTTTGTCCTGCGAACAACACCACCAACTCTGCATGTGAGTACAAAATTTTACAGACTATAAGACACACTTTTTTAATACTTTGGATGGTCCTGCAGTTTATAGTCATGTGAACATTTTTATTTTTTTCTCTTCATGATGCATTTGACTGATGTATTAAATATTAATTGATGCAGACTAACATGATCCAAGGAGTTACTGTCTGCAGCTGTGAAGAAAGCTAATTGCGTGCTAAAAGCGGCGCAGTTACGTCTCTAGACCCTGGTAGCTGCCAAGCAAATAAATATAAATGGCTTTGCAGGGGGGCCTTCTTGGTGTTGCCACTTCATGCAAGGCAAGTGCTTCTTTATCGCCCGGGATTTTCAGCATGTGTCTCCGCTTGGCTCAGTTATGCTGTTCGCCGGTGGAGTGAAGATGTGTTCCTGACATGTTCATGAACCGATTTAGAGATCAGAAAATGGCAGCTGACTTCTAAGTCGAGCTCGACAGTTTTCTGTGAGTTTGCTGAAAAGCAGCTAACTACACAACGCGTCACTGAATCACACCATCGACACAGACGAGGTTCCCCTGCATGCTTGACGATATCTAAATAATTGCGAGTTATAGTCCAGTGTGACTTGTATAGGTTTTTCCCGTCTTCATGATGCAACTTTATGTCTGAAAAATACTAAATTTAGATAACACCATGCTCTGGATAGCATGGAAAAGTCTTTGTAACCCTTTTCAGATTTTGTCACGTGACAACCACAAACTTCATTGTATTTTATTGTGGTTTTATGATAAACCAATGCAATGTAGTATGTAACTGTGGTGTGTTATGAAGGGAAAAGCATGCTTAAAATGACAATGTTTGCAACACTATAGCCAATAAAAAAAAATTGATGAGATGAGAAGTCTTTGGTTGTTCTTTATGCAAAATAGTTCTGCATTTTTTGGGGGTTCAGAACAACTTGCTCTCGCCCTCGCCCAAGTTTTCTTTGACTAAAATCTGAACGTCATCTGTTCTTTTCACAGGTGGTAAATGGACTGGACTTGTTTATCCTTTTTCCACTCAAACTGACCTCTCAAAGCACTTTACACTAGAACCACATTAGCACTCACAAGCATACACAGGTGCACATCAGCAAGTTACAGAAGGAAGCTAGACTCAAACCTAGAATTTTCCGACTGCAAGACAGCTACTCCACCCAAAGAGTCACAACTAGTTGCTGAAGTGGTGCTACTAACTCAAGTCTCCAGTGTGGCAGCAGAGTGCTGGTTTAACCTCCAGATCAACATCAAGATCATTAGCTATTTGATTGATTGATTGATTGATTGATTTGCACAAGCAATTCAGCTCCATCTGGACCAAAGTTGTGAGAATGTGGGTTCCCTAATATTAACTAAACAGAACAAAAATGAAATCCTGTTTGGTTTGTCATGATTATAATTTTTAAAGTTGAAGGACAAAAACAAATTATAACAATTTTATTGATCCTATCAGTCAAATGATAATGAAAAATTTATATGGGAACCCATGTAAATGTTTAACAGCTTTCCACAGGCTCTCAATTAGAAATAGGTCTGGCCTTTTGCTTTTACAGTTTGACACACTACTATGTTTTGATCTAATGTTATTCATTCAATTGTAGTCATGGCACTACATTTTCTTATGAAAGGTGAACATTGCTCTCAGCTTAAAGTCTGCAGCTCTTCCAAAGTTACCAGAGGCCTCTTGGTTGCAATGGCTTGGTAAGTTACTTGTGCCATAATCTTTCCATTTTTTGGAGGATGAAGCACAAAACGTTTGTACTTATGTGTAGAAAATGAATCCTTCACTTTACCTTGCAGATCTATGCTGTAGTGTGTGTTAATTTATCTCATAAAATGCTAATAAAATATATTGAATCTGTGGTTGTACATGACAAAATGTGGAAAAGTTCAAACCCTATGAAAACTTTTGCAAGGCAATGTACTTGAGATAAAATGTGCTCATAATAATCTTTCCAGGATCAGGGATGACTTAAATGGTATATGTGCGCTTTAAGTGTTTATACATCAAATAAGTTTAATCTCAGCCACATTCCTGGGTCGCAAAAGGTAATCAGCCCCCTAGAGAGCAGGCCTGTACAGTTATAAACAAACTACCAATTTATACTTGTGCAATCAATGCACATTGAGGAAAATGCAATGAGACAGATAAGAGAACAAGAAGTCGATGGAGTCAATAGGTGTGAAAATTAAAACACATGGGTTTTTACATGGAAGAACCAATGAGGTTTCCACTCAGGTTTGGAAAAGATGGTAAACGTCTCCGTACAGAGTTGATGGTTTTCAATGCCTTACTTTGACAAATCTGCATGCACGCCACGTGTGAAGATATATTATTTGTTTTCATGCTTTTTAGGTCTCTCTTTTTGAGCTGCTCTCTCTATTCACATTACATTTCCAACTGCCACTGATTTTCATATCTCCCGTGCTCATCTGTGTCACCCCGCTGAGAGAACTAGGTGGTTACCATTTGTGGAGGTGACGCTGAGATGCGTCTCGGAGAGCAACAGCACATAACAGATGTCTCGCCATTTCCTTGCCAAATTAGATCATATTTTCTGATTTTTGTTAGCGGATGCACAGGTGTACAAGTAGCTGCATATGTGAAGAGACCCTCGGAAGCATTTTGAGTTATTTGCAAGGAAAATGTTGTCTGACAGAAAGAGAAATTTGCCTAATATGGCAAATACGATTTTGGTTTTACAGCAAAAAAAAAAAATGCCTTGAACAGACAGTAGAAGATGTAGGTGTGGGGGTTTTTGTGTGTGTTTTTTTAAGTTAACTTACCCTGCTCGTTGCTTTTTAGACTTGTCTGAGATGCCATCTCGAGACATAAGCTTGTTGAACACCACAATCCCAATGAGCATGTTTACCTGTTAGATGTAAAGAGAAGAAACTGTCATAATAGGCACATTAGCCAAAGCTGGTCTTCTTTGATTCTTGTTCAACACGTCACTGCATGGGTCAGCCACTCTGAGGGTTAGCTGTACTTGAACGCAATTAAAGAAAGCCTCTTGCCAAATACAATTTGATCTTGTAAATGCATTTGAACACTTGTCTTATGTTAACCACATTTGCTGACTGGAGCTTTCAAAGCAATCACACCAGTTGACATGTTGGATCTTGTGAAAATATGTAAGCAAATTGTTGAACAACACAAAAACATTTTTAATTAAATAAAAATATATATATATAAGATAATGAAATAAACAAATGACTTAATTAATGAATGACTGAATTAGACATTTCCAAAACCTTATGAATAAATAAATAAAAAAAAAATTAAAAATAAAAAAGTCAATTTATAGTTAATATTGTAATAGATGAAAAGCAAAAACAAGAACAATTCAAGCCTTTCTTTTTCCCCCCCTTTTGATATGACTTTTTTTTTCCTGAAACAAAGAGCCAAAAAACAGCTTCCATGGCAAAACAAAGATATTTCAAAAATCCTCCACAAAAAAAAAAAAAGAAAAGATTTTGAAACTAAAAAAAATATAAAATTATTTTGGAAAACATTTTAGGTGAGCATGAGAACAGAGAAATTTGGATGTGAAAACAGGACACTGATCGGTTTGCTTGCTTCTTAAACTAACAAGCAGTTTATTTTTAAGCATATTTAACATCTGGCCACACTGATCCTATTGCACAGACTTAAAATTAGACACACTCACACACAGCTGAGCAAGTGCTTGCAGAGCTCTTTCACTCTGAAATCCTGCACATCTGGAACATTTTCTTTCCTGGTGACATGTTTCTTATAAGCCCGGTGTTCAAAATAGAGTTTCAGAGCAATCATCTGCTCTTGCTCCCTGTGAGCATCAGTGGGAAGCAATTCTCATACACTTGTGCATGTGCATGTTATCCTTGCCTTTCTTTCTTCCTTTCAATTGCCCACGAAAGCAGGTTCTGGCCAAAAGAGAGAAATCGTTTCCATGATACTATGGAAATCTTCAGAGCTCAGCAGATTTTTGCTATACATTTTGCAAAAGCATAGCATGTCACAACTATGAACTTCAATGCATTTTAACGAGATGTCGTGATAGACCAACTGAAAGTAGCTTTCCATACTTCTCATGGAAAGAAAATGATTCATAGTTTATTATTTTTTAATAAATATATATCTGGAAAACGTAGTGTGTGCTTTTGCACTTATTTATATACATCTGGACTTTGGGGGCATTCTATCAAATGAATTGCCATTACGTTGTCTAACTGGATTCATTCTATTTGGAGTGGACCTGCTGTGAAGCAAATCTGTTGCATTTCCAAATGATTTGGAGTAATTGTTATTTTTTTTATTATTATTTTATTTGGTACTATGGTGGTGCTATGTTTCAAGCTAATTTCCACTCCACTGTTTTTTTTTTTTGCACATACGCCAGAAATGCTTATTTTTTTGTCTAATGTGGAAGAAAGTGCTTTTGTTAGCACTTCCACATGTTCCCTTCATCCTCTGCATGGATCCTGGGAAACTGGGCCTCTAACTGATTTTCTTTAATAATGGCTTTCTTCTGGCCAATCTTCCGCCGAGGCCAGATTTGTGGAGCGCACCACTAAATGAACAGTTAAAGTCTCAAGAGTAAAATAGGCTGAGTAAGAATCCCATACGCCAGGGCTTTTCAAAGTGTGGATCATGCCTCCCTTGGGGGCGCCAGAGTTCTTGAGGGGGTTTGCTGTATGAGGGGAAAAAAATAAACTAGAAAAAGCAACTGACCCTTTAACCACCTTCACCAAGCCTATGGACAGATTTTTAGTACCTAAAACTATGGTGAGTAAAGTTAGGTTTATAGGTTGGCGCTTTGGATTGGCTGCGAGAGTGCGTGGGACAATAGCATCATTTGTACCACAGTGCTGGTGTTGCATGTTGTCATGGCGCCTAATCATGCACATGCAAATTTTTGTAATTTGCCAAGTATCACTCGTACCACATTTCACTCAAACTGCATGATTTGGAAGTTGTTCTTGCAGAATACGTTCAGCTGTATCGGCATGTATATAATAGTTCCATGGGGGCTAAATTTTTGGAGAATGGCCAATCATCAATGTATGCCACAAGTATGCTCAGCTCATGCCAACTTAATGCGAATCTCTAAAAGCCTGCTAGTAACTTAAGAAGACAAAGGAAGTATGACCAAGATTTTTGAAATTTTGTATTTTTATGGACTGGATCTGAAGATGCTCCTCTGCCACAATGTTGTCTGCCAAGCCTTGGGAATTTTTGACAGTAGGCTAAATGAACTGTGGTGAAAGCAGTAGGTAGTTCATAGTTTTAGCACAGCAAATGTCATGGTAACTTAAGCACCACCTTATCTATTTGCTCTTTGAAGGGGGCTAGTTCACCCAAGACCCTTATTGTACACCAAAGATTTTTTAAGGAAAAAAAAGAATGTTGTAAGCCCTAAGCTCTTTTCCTTCCTTTAGTGTATCACATAAAATCCCAATTAAGTAGACTGACGTTTTTGGCTGTAATGCTGTATAATGTTGAGAAGTTTAAGGTCTGTCAGTACTTTTTTTGAAGAAGAGTACATTCTAACTGCTACTCTCACTTTGTGACATATTTCAGGGGATTTATCTGTCTGCTGAAAAATTATCCTCTCCATGATCTCCCCTACACTCATCGTGCCGCGGTTGACAATGAGCTCTGGAGCATCAGATTGAAGGAACGAATATTGTCATGCCGGTCATGTCTGGCACCAGCTCTGTGAGTCAGCATCATCCTGTTCTGCTATTTGCTCAAGGCCAGGTTCATTAATTAGAGAAGAGTCCGGCGGGAAGGTCTCTGTGTTTCTGTGCCTGAAGTCCCACTCTCATTACAGCTGTTTGTTAGAGCAGAGGCACCGGCGACAATACCAGGGGGCTGGGCACCATGCTGCAGCTGCGATTTGGAGCATGTTTCGACATTGTGGGGACAGCAGTGGAGGAGGAAAGCTGAAAACAATGGACCAAGAAGTGAAAAATCAAATCTTAAACTGCATTGTAAGGGCCTCAAACAGAAAGCAGCTGTTTTTTCATTTCTTCCTTCTTGAGGACCTTTCAAGTTTCATCTGAAAGGTTTCTTTAGTTTTGAATATGTTGGGATTATCAGGCTTAGATATAAAACACTTTGAACTGCCTTGTTGCTGAAATGTACTATAAAAAAAGAACTTGACTTGAAGTATGTATTACGAACAACACCCACTAATAGGGTCATTAAAATCATGTGAATCACTGGCCTTATTCTCAATTTAGTTCTACGTTTGGTTTGCTGTCACTTAACTGACCAAAACCTGCCATCTCTAAAAGTTGTTCTGTTTAAACTGAATACAGGATTGCCTCTCAGGAAGAACGAAGAAAGGGAGGGAAGAAGGAAGGAAGGGAAGATGAGTATTGTAACTATTAACGCAAATTCACAGATTTGCAATTTTCACCAGTCATTGCAGCTTTTCCACAAATCTGACCAACGTCTTCTTACGTGTCCACTTTTAGGGTGTTTTCCATGGCATCCAGGGGGAATTTTATTGATTGAATAAGAGGTCCGGGTTTTACATTGCCTGGCGTGATGCACTAAGTGAGTCTTTATATTTGATTTCCTCCCTGAACGGATCCCTGGTGGGTGGGTTGGAGCGAACGGTGGTGAAGTGGAACTCAGACGGCACACAACAGGTTGTGCTATAGTATTGCAACTGATAAAGCAAGTGTAGCTTTATGAACAAACCGCAAAATAAATTTCCTTTATACCATCTGGGTTGCAATAAATGGGTGGCCCTAATGCTCACACACATTCTCCTTCCTTAAATAAAATAACTCTTATACATAATTCATCATGTACAAAAACTTCGATAGGAACCTATTTCAAGAAGGCTCAGATATTTCAACTTTCTTGTAAGACTCCATTATCGCAAAAATAAAGCTTAAATAAATGTACAACTTTGACCACAGCTTTTTGAAACAAGTGCAGAAAGATCAGTAATTGACAAATATCACTAGAAAACATTGCAGCAGCCCAAAAAGACTGATAGATGAACAAGACAAGGAAGGGAGGCAAGGAGAAAAGAAGGAAGAAATGGAGGGTGGGAAGTGGAAGAAGGAAGGGGCAGACTCCAAACTTGTCCTTAACTAAAAATAGTGAAATAGAACATAATAGTTGCCAAGTAATGAATATTAACAGTCATAAAATCACTTAACCCCTCGAAAAAGCCACGCCAAGCTCTCATCAGAAATTCAGTTGCAAGCAGCCATATCCCATCCGCACATCTGTGAATGTGTCCGATCCATAGTTTATTTTCTGACATGTGCACGACAGCAAGAGTGACAGATCCGATGCCACCCAACAGTATCAACAACAATGACAACAATTAGCAACCTAAGATGTAGCGCACTCTATCCAGACTTATTAAACCTAATGGTAGAAATCTCCACCCTGAGATTCATTAAGCACGAATTATCACAGCTCCGTACAAAAACAGACAATTAAGACCCCACTGAGATGCAATTATGGCACTACATTTTACTGTAGAGATGAGTTTAGGTAGCTGTGCATAAAAATGCCCAGGCACTGAACTTGGTAAAAACAACACACTCGGAGCTATATTTATGCCCCACCACGTTCCTTCTAAATTTATGGTCAAGGACAGGCTTCAGCCCTAGATGCATTTGGTTCGGTCACTCATGCTCTGAAAGCACACATTACAGGGAGAGTTTAAGGGCAAGAGTAAGGCTATAATTCAGTGTAGAAATCTAATATATAGCCAAAAGCTCTTGTCTGCTTACGCTGTATTTTTTTTTCCTGGGTTGACATTTTAAACTCGGAGTTCAAGGGTCTCTGCTCATCATTTTGACATGTGTGCTTCTAAAGTGACGGCCGATGAGCAACTGAGGTCAGCATGCATACTTGTTAATGCCATCAGCTTTTGAGGGATGGGGCATATCAGAAGTTAGTTTTTTTTTTTTTTTTTTTTTTTTAGCATTTAAGGTCAGTGTTGACAAACTTTATTTTGTCAACACTGACAACACTGACAAAACTGAAGAAGCACATTTAAAAAATATGAGTTAAGATTCCTGTCAAAATCAATATGAATCTTATGTTGAGTACATTTAATGATGATGCATATCCGAACAATGAGGATGTGAAACTATTTTGTTGGAACTGTGGTAAATGTTACTAACTTAAGGCAGTATATTAAACATGTTTATTTTAACAAAGTCATTTAGGGCACTTTGTGTGCAGTGGGGGTGTTCACTGAAGAAGACAATGTAAGACAATTGCAATTTATGCGTTTTGTTTTGCAGGTGCATTTGGACCTGAGTGATTTTGATTGTGTCAGATATAAAAGTGGTCTAATTTTATAATACACATTCAAAATGTTAACATGCAGTATTTTGTTGCTTTATGCACTTTTCTTTCCCCCATGGTTTTATGTTGTTGCATTATTATGACATGCTCGAATAATAAATCATACGAATCCAGCGATTAGCATTGACCATATACTGTAGGATGTCACCAGGGGCAACACTTGTTGAAGAGGGTACTGGTGCAAGCCTTCAAAAGAATAAAAAAAAACGGCCATAAATAAAATAAAATCAATATTATTATAAAGAGGCAGCTCCTAACCACCCTCTTTTTATTATCCTGTATAACAGCAAGCAGTGAAGGAATATAAATATAAAATTGACCAAAAACAATGTTTCTCATTATTTGGTTGACTTAGCCCTGAGCTTGCTCTCCACAATTTACTGTGGAAGAGGACGAGGAGAAAAGATACGGATATTGATATTGTTATCATGCAAAGGCACTCCAAATCCTCAGCTGCAGCTTTCCCAACACAGAGGAGGAACAGGCAGGAAAGAGGCCTCAGTGCTGAGGTGTAACATCCTTGTGACATTTTTATTAGCTATGGCAGAGCTATGTTCAGGCCAAGATGCAAGATACAATTATACAAAATATAATTATTATATTATTACAATTTGTTACTAATTATAAGTGAAAAAAAGTATTAGTAAATAAGTTATAAATATTTCTACAATGTCTACTTTATTTGAAGTAGAATGACACATATTAGGCAAGGTGTATAACAATATGTATGTTTGTATTTAACTACATTTAGGCAAAAGTAAAAAGGAAATCAATTTCATGCGTGCAAATTCTGTAGACATATGTTGCATCGTATCTTTCCGAAGTCCTGACTCCCATTTTAGGATTAAAGCCGCAGATTGAGTGCCATTTTGTTGAGAGTTTGTGAGTTGCAAAAATATAAAAATGAAATCATCACAGAGGACTCAGAATCCCTCTGCTAAACTTTGGGCCAACTGGCCACAGTCACAAACATTACCCACATTTTCTAATCATCACTTCACCATTATTAAAAGATTTCAAACTGGTGTGTGAAGAGTTCACTTTTAACCAATCCAGTTCGCTTACTGATCCGGTTAAGTCTCTTGGCTGACTGGACATTGAACTCTTATTAGTTTTCAAAAAAACAACATGACTAATTATAACAATGTCTCATTTAATCTTGTCTTGACAAGTTTTGAATACCTTTTCGACTATTCAGCTCATAGTGACCCTTTCCGTTTTTGCTAAAAACACATACCTTTACCAACACATTCATTCCCCGACAACAAAGGAGCCAAATATGGCCAAGTCCACACATATTTTAGATATTCACAAACATTGTGAACTATTAAAATATTAGTTACACATCCAACTCATGGTAGCCTGGTTATATAGAATGTTCTTATTGTGAACACAGAGCCTATGGAAGTCTAAATTACTACTGCAATTGGTTTAAATTATAGACTCCAGACATGTTCCAGTATCAGGTTTAATCCAATATTAGCAAATATTATATCTCTCTTTTTTTAAATGAGTCAATTCAAAATTACTGGAGGTGTACGTTTAATATGGTAAAAGTAGCACCTTAACATATAATTAATATATTTGATATATATAGGAAACATTATCTCAAGTAGCCAATGGAACATTGTCCACAAACTTTTAAGGTCCGTCATATTCGGATAATGTTTGGAGGGAGCATAACAATCAAGGACCACCATCTAGGGCGCCAGGTTGGCCAAACCATGTAATAGTGGGCAGACTCACCAGTACAATGACAGCAGCAGGACCAACGAAGGCATAAAGCAGGCCGCCCTCCAAAGACAACCAGCAACTGGAAGAAAACAGAAGCACAGAACAGATTGAGGGCTCACCTTTCACTTCAGTGCGAGAGCTGATGAAACTTTAGATAAAAAAATAAACTTAGCTCAAATTTATTTGGTGAAGGTGTCCAAGTAATGAAGAATTTATTGGCCTTTTTTTAAAATTTTTATAGCTAAATGAAATTGCTTCTTTTTTTTTTATTTGAGTTTTTTTTTTTTTTTTTTTTTTAATGTAGATCGTATGATGCCCAGCAACAGACAGGTTTGTAAAATAAATGTGAGTGACTCCTTAGTTAGCAATGTCTCCTTGCCAGTCTGTGCTTAGTCTCCATGGTAACCAATATTAGCAGTTGTATTTTCATGTCTGGCTGGATATAGAGATTGCAATGAAGGCTTTGAAAATTCTACACAGGAGTCTCTTACTTCCAGGTATCTGATAAATCCTCTTATCCAAAAAGCAAAGATTTAGTTGAAAGAAAGAAACACCATGATTAATCCCACAAGTTTGTGTATTCAAAGTGCTCTTCAGGATTACCTGGTAAAAAATTGCTTTCTGTTGCCTAGAATCACTAACAAAAAAAAAAAAGTAAAATACTTATGAAGAAAGAGAGCCCACTACATTTATGCATGCAATCATTCAAAATTCATCTTAAGAGCCTATGACTGTAAAATCTGTTTTTGCTTTTTTATCAGATCATTGCATTGCCTGGAGGAGGTTGTTGTTCTGAAACATAAACCAGCATGATCTGGGTGATACATAACCACTGCTTTTACTTAAACATTTAACAATAAAACGTGACACCATCTTAAAGATTGATAAAAATCTTGTTTAAATGAGCCACTGTGACTTCTGTAATTTTTTTCAAAAATAAACCTCTTATGAAAGAGAGTGACTGCCATTATTTACCATTATTAAAGTAAAAAAAAAAGTTACTCTTTCAGCCCAGTAAAATTGATTATATGACTTTTTCTGTGGTTGAAGGTCTTTTAATATAATGCCACAAAAAGGACTGGAGTCACTGACTATATGGAGCACTTCCCCATCTCTACCTCGTGTTGTGTACAACTACTCAGCTACCTATTAAAAGGCCACTACTTTAAACTATTCCCTTGCTAAAACAAAAAGAAAAAACAGCTGTTTGAAAATATTTCCGTCACAAACAATTTAGCAAGTTAAGTTTGAAAACTAAAGGCGCCTGCCTACTCCAGGCAGGATCATTACCAACTGCAAAGCAGAGCTCCACTTTAAAAGAAAAAAAAAAAAAAAAAGTAACAGTCCCTTTAAAAAGTAGCAGTCACGCAGGTGGTGGAGAGAGGAGGTGGATAATTTGCACACACTTACATTTTTATATTGCACCTAAGCTATAATAAACACACACATTTTGGCTCCTTTTAATGCATAAACTACGCTTTAAGTATAATTTCAGTCTATGTGAGAGGGCTTGGAGTCTTCCAAAAACACTTGGGGATGCTTTCTCTCGTAAAACCTGATAATGTAGTCATAAATACCGCAAGCCACAGAGAGATACTTAAAGCTTGAACTGTAATTTCCAAAAGCGATCAAGTGCCTTGATGATACCTCCTGTTAATTGCATTGAGAGCATCATGTTGAGCTTATTAAATAAGAATCTTGTACCTTTCATTCAGTTCAGTTTTTATATTGCCATATTTTTAAAAGGTGTCAATAAACCTTTTAAAAGATAAATTGAGAAATTAGGGGAAACTGGCACCTTTGGTGATGCAATAAATATCTTACTAAATCATAAAAAAAAAAACAGATATTGGTAACAATCCAGATCTGATAATCACCTCTGCATGGTATTCTTTAAAAGCCTTCTGCTTGTAAACATACAGAGAAACCAATGGAAATCTGGCAGTAAGACCAGTGAATGCCACTACACCTCAGGCCCATTTGAGAGCTAGTGAGAGGAAGAAGCTGCTATTAAGCGAAGGCATCCAAATTGAGTGGTGATTAGAGCGCAAGAGCAAGCAGGGAATCTGGGCAGAATACTTACTAGCTGGCGGTGCCATAACCTCTTGCTCTGGTGAAACCCACGGACACTGCAACAACAAGGGCTGGAAGACCTGCAGACAAACACACGCAGAGAGAAAAAGATCAAACGGCTGAGACAAAGGATGAAAGGAAGCTTGGATGGTGATGGGACACACTGGCACAAGACACAGTGAGAACAACTCTGACTCTACTCGACTAAATGCAAAGCTTGCTTTGCAACAGCATGTAACACGTGAACGGGTGACTGAGACCGATTTGATTTTGTGTTGTGCATATGCTCCCTTAAAAACACTAATAGTCATGGCAAATTGTCTACATGCATGGCATTTGAACATTTTCAACATTTTATCACTTTGAAAAGAAAATTCTATGTATTTTCAAAAAAGTGCTTTTAAATAAACTTTTGTGTCGTGTGCATAGCGAAAAGTCGGGAAATATTTGGCAAAAAAAAACAACATTCCATATATTGTGCAGCTCAATCTGTCTGTCTCTCTGTAAATGAAAAGAAAGAAAGACTGCTGCCGATCGCCTGCGTGCAAAAGAAGGAACATCGCGGCGCCCGTAATGGGTTTGGCTCTGAAATATTCTTGTAATTAACAAAGCTGTGATTATGGCTGGTAATGAAAAGCAATTAGAAAAAGTCACATTAACTTTAACAAATAAGATGGTTGAGAGCCAAGCCTGTCCACCAAGCAGCCTGCACCGAGTCTCAGTTAGTCAACAACATCAATCTGGCGTTTACTTGCATAATGCGGTGAACACACAAACACACACACCTATGCATATACGTATCTGGCTCCGACCCAAATCCAGTTACACCCTAAAAATCTCCTTTCGCCTCGGCAACAGATTTCAATCGCATAATTTACTGGGAAAATTGCAAAACGGTCGGAAGGAGGATAAAACATTTGATCCTCTCTGTTCTACCCAACTGTTTCATGCGTTTCATGTGCGTCTGGGAGGAACGTGCCGCAGCCACCAGCACACACCCTCTTCCCTCTTTCTGTGTCAGTATCTCCCCATCTGCGACTGTAGAGCAGTCTATACATTCTCTGCCTCTATCAGGTAAGGGCATCAGTGACTTGGCAGATTAGACTGCTGGGATCAATACTGAGTGAAATGAGCAGATTGTGTCCGTGTGGGTGTGTGTAGGGATGGTGCAGTGTTGTAATTTCCAGGCCTATCTTGAAGCATCTCCCCGTGTTGTGCAGATGTTATCATATCTTTTGATTATACACCGAACATTCTCCGTCCATGTTGCACCTGGTTGTACAACACTGAGGAGACGGCATAATGGAGTAACATGGAAGGTGAATGGAAAAGGTGACGTACGGATGAATAGCAGCGGTGTGCACTCTCAGTGAGCAGCCTGTCCTTTCTTGGCGTGTGTGAATAAGGAAAACGCATTAGGAAGTGTAAATATGGCTTTTGGGACATAAAGCAGTAAATAATTGCTTATAGAGCCGACAAATAATGTATAATGCGAATGCAGGGAGTGAAGATTGTTAAGCATAATACAGGCAACAATTTCAACACTGCGAGATAATAAGCGGTTACATTTCCATTCTGAAACAAGCCGGTCTTGCTGCCCTCCATCACTAATGCACCTCACATAACACTGCTTCAATCAGCATCCAATTCAGAAAACTGTAATTATTTGCAGTGGGACACAGGGGCGGGCTAGAAGTCCACTAAAAGTAACAAGCGAAAGTTTTGTTATTTACAGAAGTCCATAGTGAAAGTACCGTTGAGTATGTTCTGGAATAATGGACGCTTATTTAGCTTTTTGAAATAGACTGGTTCTATCAAGCAGCAACTCCAACTACTGAAACTCAAAGAAAAAGAAAAATAAACAGTTCTTCTCATTGCTAGTTCAGCCTAACTTTGTGCCCCTTCAAGAATGTCAATGTCCAAATCTTAGGAAAAAATAAGCCTGGTAGGTAAACAACAAAAATATGAACAGATAAGTTAGAATAATCTCAAAAAATAAACAGTTATGAATGGATGGCCGGATGATCCTTTGAAGCTCTTCATATTTTCCCCATATTACAGCTAAAAATATAACATATTTGCGATTAACCAACATATAGTAGTGAAAAAGACTTTAGTCAGATGAAACCAAGTTTCACATATTTGACTTAAAATGCAAGATGTAATTGAACACTAACGTTGCATATCACCCTGTCATCCTGAAGCAGTTTCTGAGGGGAAATGCTTTTTTTTTAGCGTGGTCAGGTAAAACTAGTGAGAGTTTATGGGTGCAGCAAAATATAGCCAAAGCTACAATGCAATGGCTTAGATTACAACACATTTATGTGTCTGATTGGTAAAGTAAAATTCCAAGCCAAAAAATATGTAGACAGATTTTCTTAATTTTACTTGAATTCTCCAAGGCAGAATGGGAAGATGTGTAAAGCTGATGGAGACATATCCCTCAAAAAGCATTGAATGAAATGTACTGACTATAAAGTACTGACTATGTGTAAATACACAATGAATTAGTTTGTGTTGTTCTACAATATTATATTCTATAGAGTTTGCAAAGTGGAGAAAAAGTAAACGATTTTAACAACTCCATGGTGTCTGAAATACATTCTTCTACTCCTTTTTATTCCCCCATACTTATGGACTTCAAAAGTCCTGAAATCAAATTTGTTGCTGCTCCAGGAATCATGGGATCACCAACAATATGATGTATTTCAATTTGGTCAAGAAACACTTTGGCAACAAGAAACCAGAGGAAGATCTTGGGTGAAAAGTGTCCTGGGTGAGCTCCTCTTCTTGTCAATTCTATCCTTTGTTTTGTAAGGTCAACTACCTCCTGTCATTCCTTCAGTAAAGTTTTTGCTTTTCCCTATCACTCTGAGTCCAAAACCATCACACCAACGCTTGTAAAGCATTACACTGTCCCACTGACTTTTTATTCACACATACTAATATCGGAGAATTATCCTTTCTCCATTTAGGTTCTTGGCGTATGAGGTTGAAGAGTCAGTGAGCTGAATTCATGAATTCCATTTCTTAACACTAACATATACCACGAGTCCATTTACTCATGCTATCCTTATGGGCTAACAGAGCAAAATGGCATGTAACAACTAGCTCTCTTTGGTGGCCTGCCTGTAAGCAACACCCTAAGGAGGGCGTTCTCTAGCATGTCATTTCCCTTAACATTAGCTCTGTGCGTGTGTGCTTTATGTGTGTGCATATACGAGCATCCAAATAGCTAAAAGACACAGAGGAAAACACAGAATTATTTATTCTCAACACTAATTATAGACAAGTGGATTACAGGTGAGAAAGACTAACAATCAATGGGTATCAGCTTATACATTGTCAAAACGTCAGGTAAGAGTCGACAAGCTTTCGATCAGTTGTGTTTCTAAAGTTATTGCAATTTACACAATCAGAATTGTTTGAGAATGGATGGATTCACCCAATCACCATTACTGAAAGATTGCAAAATCATTCAAGTTCAAAAACCCTTTGAGTACAACTGTACTGTCACACCAACATACAAGTATGTTCAGAAATAGGTTTCGTCTTTCAGATTGAAGGTTAGCTATTTAAAAACGCTGCTATGAATACAGCAGTTCATTGAACAACCTGCACACATATTTCGTAGTCATTTGTTTTATGGCGAGAAGGCATCAGGAGTCAAGCGCAATCATAAACGAGGTTCAGACAAATACATAATGTGGAATGGATCGAGCATGTATATACTTACCCCAGCCGAGGCACAGAAAACGCTTGCGAATGATGCGTGACCTTGTTTTGCCAATGACAGCCAGGTAGGACTGCCATGCCTCAGTCAGCACCCAGCAGAAGGACGCCAAGAAGAAGAAATGCAGGAAAGCAGCAGTCACAGTACACAGCCCCTGCAGCAAAGCAAGACGTAAGCAAGAACTTAAAGCAAGAAAAAAAACAGATATCTTACAAAACACAGATGCATAGAGAAACTAGTAGAGGCATCAAATAAGGAGAAAACAAGTGAAACTTCCACAGAACAAAACAGTAGGTAATCGAAAACGGCAATCTAATCAAGAACACTCTTTGTTCTTTAATGTTGAAGGTGGCTTTGCTGTGTTCTTCAGCTAGATCGATCCTGACTGTCACACATTGAAGGCTTGCTTAGTCAGACAGCTCAGAGAGGGGCTTGCCAAAAATGTCAGCATGCTGCTTTGAAACCTCCACTGTATTAAGCTGTAAATCCTGTAAGCTGTTTCTTTTTTGTTTTCAAAGCTATTAAAATAGGCATATTTGAATTTGTGACCATCATAGATAAAGGTCTGTAAAAATAAAAAAATAAAGTGCTTTACCTTGTTGAGTGTTTGAGATTGTCCTAGCAGAATCAGTAAATTGGAGGCCAGGATGGAGAAGCAGAAGTTGACCAAGATGATCGATCTCTCTGACCGGATGTACCTTAGGAGCAGAAGATTAGAAAGATTTAAAAAGTCACATTCAAAGCCCTATAGATTTTTTTTTTCTCTTTTCCAACACAGCTTAGTCATCAGATTGATTTTGGCACCTGTAAAGAGTATTAGTAAAAGACAAATAAGGGAACCAAAGGAGGGAAAAGCCAGTCACCCACCCTCTCTGCTGTAACTGAATTACTTTGTTCTTTATTAGGCCTCAATGCCTTTTTTTTTTTGTCGCCATAGCTGATGGACACAAATTAGGCTTTATTTTTTTCCAATTTGAACTGGCAGAAACATGAAAAGAAAATTAGCATTGTGCAAACAGGGAATGTATAAAATACAGACATTGGTGTCACACTATTAAATGTATGTACATGCAGTCACCTCCAAAAGGCAGCGTAGATGAGCAGCAGGATGAGGAGAGCAGTGCAGGACACTCCACAGCCCACCATAAGGGGCACTGAGGGCATGCTGGTAGGACCCATGTCCTGAAACACAAGGACAGAGGAGAAGGCTGGTTACTAATTACCGCGTCAGTTTTTCCTACTTTGGTCAACAGAGAATGAAGGTCCGGCTCATTTTACAAGTGCATCTCAATGAATTAGTATATGATGCGAAGGTTAATTTGTTTCAGTAAATTAACTCAGAAAATGTAGCTCAAAGATTCATTATACACAATGTGATATATTTCTAGCATGTACATTTGATCATTTCGATGAATAGAGCTGTACAGATAGTGAAAATCCAATAATATATAGTTCTACAGGGCATGTTAGTCGCATTCTACATCATCTGATATCTCCAACACTTTGGTATGGACTTTGCTTCACTATCCTCTCAAAACAGACGCTAGTGTTGCTTGTGCACATTTTGCTTACCTTTCCTGCAGAGGATGTCAATAACTATTTGCTAAACAACTGTGGAGTTAGCAGTATTGCCCAATAAAATTTAGGTTGAAATTATTTTTTTTAATTGCCTTTATGCAATGTTTAAAACTTCTGATTGACTAAAAATTGAGTTTCTATTTGCACTCAAAATTGAAACTCAAAATGTTAATACATGTTTAAAAATAACCAAACAAATACATTTGTTTAATGTTTAAAAGTATTATAACTGGATGAGATGCAACTGCACAACACAAAGACACAGGAAGACAGAAAAAGAAATGAAAATATGGCAGATGCCTCATTTTTATGGAATCCTATTTCAAGAAAAAAATGGTCAAAATTAAAATTGCAGAGAAATTTAGAGACGGTTTCTTTGCTACAAAATAACACATTGGTTGGTATATCATTTAATACGCCAAAATATGAAAACAAATGTTAATGTTTTGATATAAGATAAGATAAGATAAGATAAGATAAGATAAGATAAGATAATTTTATTAGTCTCCCATAGGAGAAATTCATCTTGGAAGCAGGGGCAAAAACTGCAATACAACATTAAAAAACCCATCCAAAGGGACAGTAACCATGAATAAATACATAAGAACATAAAAACATAAAAGAAAAGAAAAATATCAGAGCAGGGGGATAAAAATTAAAAGTGGGGATTAAAAAAATAGCTGAATAGAAAACATCTAGAAGAATAGAGCAAAGTCCAAACTCAAAACAAAGTCTGATAAAGTCCAAAAATGGATGGACTTCATCAAAAGGAACCGATGCAGCTAGATGGAGCATCAAATTTAAACAGATGATAGATAGAGTAAAAGGTCCAAGTTAACTGTTTTACAGTAAAAAAACAGGCAACCACTGCATAAAAATGGAGCTTGAGCTTCCCAACATGAGTTTATAATAATATGGCATCAGTTTATGATTGATATTTTTGTTGCTGTTGCCTTTTCTCAAAGCTAGTAGCAATGAAAATCACAGTACATTGCAACATTGCTTATAATTGTATTTTGATTGCTCTGCAGAACAAAGCATGCAACACATTAATGTTGCTCTATTACCTTAAAAAGACATTGGTAAAGATGGTGGATGGACGGACAGAGAGATGGATGAATGGATGGATTCGTGCTCTGCTGATATTTATTGATCCAGGTGAATGGAGTCTAAATTCCCTTGTTGGCCACAACAGGATTATTTATTTAGTCCATTCATCTGGAAGTTGTAAATGACTTCAGACGTGTTGACCCGACTTCCTTCCTCGTGAAGGTCTTGGAGATACCGTCATGCACCTTCTTTCACAATGCCAGAGTCATTTGCACAAAGGAAGCGGTCCTACGAGGATTCCTTTCTGTTTTAATTTATCACATTCTGTCAAAACTATGAACTACTATAGAATCTCCAGGGGACACATGTTTATCAAACCTGAGAAACAGGCCACAATTTGTGAGGTTGAAGGGTTGTGTTTGACCAGGCGGTCAGCAGCACAGAAGCACCACAGGGGACTGTACTCTCACAATTCCTTTTCATTCATTACAGGTCAGACTTTCAGATTCCCGTCATCTACAGAGTTTATCAGATAACTCCGCAGCTGTGAGTCCACAAAATGAGCATTAATCAGTCAATATTGTTATCACAAATTGGACAAAAATACATGTTTTTTGAAACTGGAATGGTCAGACAGAGAGACAGATAGTCTTGTCAGGCTTCCAAATTACTGCTTCGCCTTTACAGACTCTATTAACTCTTCCAGTCCCTGAGTTTTAATCCTTTTAACGACTCCTGCAAATTACAGGCAATTACCTTTAATTAGAATTACAAGAGTGTTACAATGAATGGAGTTGGATAATGACATCCAATTACACTTCTCTAAAAGTTGTTCCTTTATTAAAAGTACAAGCAACCATCTTGACCAATGTGTAATACCCTATAGAAAATGTCTTGCGCCCATGTACATGGACACTGATGATTTCAATCTACTGCTGATTACAATGACTGACATGTGTACCTGAATAATTTTTTTTCTGCCTGTGTTAAAGGGTTTAATACAATTTGAAGATTAAGAACAATTAAATAATTCAGAAAATATTTTTTCAGCACAATTTTGCTCTCAATCTGCATCTTCGAAAAAGAAATTAATCTACATGTAAATCCTACACCCTACTCATACCCAAATAGGCTTTATATTTGTTCGGCTTAAGATTTCAGTCGCACAGTTAACCTTAAGATACAATGATTTGGATAAAAAAAATAAATAAAAAAAAACACACATATGATGTCTTTACCATCAAATTTAATTGAAAACATACTAACTGAAATATGTGAGGAAATGTGTGCTTTTGTCTTCCCAAACATGAGTAGAACTCACAAGACTGATGCAAGAAAAGGGACCTCTTTATCTTTTTTTAGAAAGGAGCCAAGAACGCAACCTAAAAAGAATGAATAGTGAAGAAATTCACAGGGAGATGGGGCAGGAAGAGTTAAAGACAAGTACGTGAAAGGAATGAAGGGGGTAGGGAAGAAGAAGAAAAAGCAACAGAAAGTCAAAGCTTCCCTTTTAGTGTTTTTTTTTTTTTTTTTTTTTCCCTGGCCCATCAAAGGAAGCCAATTTCTCCAGAGGAAAGTGGAATAGGTTGGAATACCAATACGCCATACACACAAAAACACACAAGTGGGAGAACGGAGGTGAAACATAATCAAAACCGTCTCACAAGAAAAGAGAACCACGAAAGAAACGAAAGGGGGCATATGAAAAGCATTTGCTTCGGGAAATTGGGAAGTGCCAAAGGGAGAGGGAGAAACAAGAGAGAATAACTGTGTTTGATTTTATGTAGAGAAGAAGGTCAAAATGCCTTTTACAAATCCAACAGATCAGACCGTCAACGCACAATGAATGAAAAGTGTGCCTAGCGATTGTATCAATTTCCTGTTAAAGGTCCCCCTCCACATTTTGGAGGGGTGACCCTCCAAGTTTGCTCAAGTAGGCAACACCAACTTGAGCAAACTTAATTGAATTTAAATTAGAGAGGAACAGTAGTGAATTACTGTGAAATGGAGGGGGGGACCAAATAAAAATCTAAAAAGTTTGCTGCACATGTAGTCAAAGAAAAAAATATTTGAATGTCATAATCCCAGTATCCACCTTAGGCAGCATGAAGACCAAGGAATACACCACAGAGGTCAATGATAATGTTATGGAAAGGTTTAAAGCAGGGTTATAAAAGAAAATCCCAAACTCTGAATATTCCAACTGAATTTAATTCAACATTTGAAAACGGAAAAGAACAGCATACCAAGACATGGTCGTCCACCTAAACTGACAGGCTGAGGAAGGAAAGTAGAAATGTGTCAGAGATGCATGGTTACTCTAGAGAAGCTGCAGAGATCAATAACTCAGGTGAGAGAATCTGTTCCAGGGATATCTATTAGCCATGCACTCCACAAACCCGACCTTTATGGAAGACTGCCTAAAAGAAGTCATTACGAGAATCCATTATGTCCTTTTCATCGTTTGCAAACAGGATAAACCATGCAGACTGAACAAGCATGCACCAGAAGATGCTCTGGTCAGATGAGACCAAAACAAACATTTTTGATCTAAATGTAAACATTGCACACCTCTTTAAAACACACTGCTACCTACATCATGCTGTGGGGATGCTTTTCTTCAGGAGGACTAGGGAAGTTGGTTAGAAATAACAGTAGATTGGGTAAATAAATACTGGGACAAAACCCAGTCCAAGCACACAAAGTACACATAGGACTGTGAGGGAGGTTCATCTTCCAGTAGAACAACAACTCTAAACATTCAGTCCAAGCTAAAGTAGAAAAGGTTGAGCAAGGCATGTTAATGTGTTGACATGTCCCAATCAAAGTTCAGACACCAATCCAAAGGATAATCTGGGGCTTGAAACTACTGTAAAGGGTGGTTCTACAAAGTAATCACATAGCGTGGCAGAAAACATAGGTGTGCTAAACTGTTACGATTTTCATTTAGCAAGAAATAAAAAAAAAAGTTCAAATCATTAATTGCTTTCTTTTCACTTCACAATTCTGCACTACTTTCAGTTGTTCTGTCACAAAAAAGGACACAAAAACATTAGCATTTGAAGTAAATACAAGAAAAATTCAAGGAGTATAGATACTTTTTTAAAGGAAGTGCTTAGATATGCACTTGAAAGATCTCCTTTTTTAATACGTTAGCATTTCTGAGATGCCACACTTGACTGTAATCAAAGCACGTTCGGAGATGATCTTAGAACTCCTCATAGTTCTTTGGTTGCGATTTAAAACTGACATGCATAAATTGTACATCAAAAATGAGATTCAATGAATAATCTGATGATGCAAAAAACTGGTACAAAAAAAGTAAATAAATGGAAACAGATTACCCACTCAAAGCCTGAAGCCCTGAGGCTACTTTCTGCCACACAAATGTTATGCCCTTAAAGGAAACCGTGATAATACATTGCTGCTGGTCAGAATGTATGACCGTGAAACATAGTGACTACAGATTAGTGTGAGAGTGTTGAGGTTTTGCTGTATATGGCCAGTTCCCCCTGGGCAGCTTGGATACCATTTGATGGAAAAGATAGCTATTTTCAGCTCAGGAAGTTTAACCTACTTATCTCTTCTCACTGAGACTTCCCCTCTGTTCTTTCCCACCCATCCCGCCGTACCAACCTCTCAGTTTCCTTCTCTGCCTCTCTAGGTTATTCATCCCATTCCCCTTACATCTTTCTTCCTCAATACTCCATCAACATGTCTTACACGTCAGTGCACCTGTTAATGCACCCTCAATGGGGATGCGCCCCAGACAACTTGAATCCAGAGTCTATCTGCATCTTTGCCACATGCATCACAAAGTCCGCATCAGGCAGACACAGAAGGGTATTTCTATACTCAAGTGCAGAAAACTACAGCTTAATGGCAGCACTAAATTAAAAAAACAAACAAAAAAGAAAAAAAAACATTATAGTTATTGAGCAAAATCACACCTTACAAAATACAATATTTAATTTGAGCACATTTATTCAGAGGGGAAAAAATCTGATATTAGAAAGAGTAGGTTACAAAAAAAATTAAATAAATTCACTGATACCCCACCAGCCCAATTCATTCCTGTAAAACAAGCTTAACTGAAACTTTATCTATTTTGGTAATATTTCCTGCAGTTATGAAGATGATTTGACATAAATGACAATTTTTCTTCAGAGCCCTTCAAAAGGGTAAAAAAAAAACTAAACAGGAAAGGCATAACTTTTGAACTTCTTATGATAAGAAATTTCTACAAGAGATAATACTTCCCTAAACATGTATTGGCTCTTTAAAGATTACATTTTAAATGGAAGCGTTGCAGGTTCTGCCAGAAGAGGGAAAATAAGTCAACACCGATTTTAGAGCAGCACACTAATTCAAAACATGTAGCCGTATTAAAAGAAATGATCCACCACAAACAAAATTCAAAACTCATATTTCAAAAGCATGTTTTAAAAACCTGTTTCACACTTGATATCACAGAAATCTAACAGACTACTCAGAATGTAAAAGAAAAATAGACTTATTCTTGGAAGCTCCATTCATTCTATTCAAAACAGAAGTGTGCAGTGGTTACTGGTTGTATTCAACGTTTTCTCTGATTTTACTGAGACATAGACATTTTAAATTTTCTTCAGACTGTATACATCTGAATTTTCTATCTAATACATCTCAACACAAATGAGATTTTTTTTCTTTCCATATACTTCCTATTAGAATGCTTCTGGGCAATAAATGCTGTTGAAAAGCCTAAACATTTCCCCTGAAATTGTGTCCCAGAAACAGTTTAGTTTCTTCAGAAAGCCAGGACCCCAGGTAACTGTCTAAGGAATGGCAGAAATCACTGTTATATGCGTGTTTTTTCTAAAAAGCAAGTCTGAGGCTCTGATGAACATCTACTTTTTCAAGAGATTCTTGCTACGTCTACCCCTGCTTCTGCAGACTAACAATTCAAGGAAGCAAAGGGACATTGTGAGTATGCTGAGAGAATAAAAAAAAGAAAGAAAAGATGCCTGAAGGAGCACAGGAATATATCATCTTTATGCCATTTTATAAACGACAGCCTGTCGCAAAATCCGCAAGTTTACATCACTTTTGGCAGGCTTGGAGCGGATTGACAGGTTGAAGCTGATGGGGCGCATTGAAACAGCCGGCAGTTTCAACAAAAGCAACTTTAGTGTCATAACACAGAACCTCTATAATTGAAAGTACAGAAACGAGACAGGAAATATCCACTAATCTAGCATTGTATCCCACAGATACGAACATTTCCAATCTCAGTTAGTTTTAAAATGTGAAAATGTATTAAAACGCTGTGTTTGACTCACTATCCATAACTCTAGGAATATATTTATCTTTCTACAGACTCACTGCAACCTGACCTGTTTCTACTTTGGTAAGATTATTTGTTTTTGAAAAAAAGAGTACATTTTTATTTTAGCCTCTATCAATGTCAAGTAAATAAATAAATGTAGAAGGTGTCAATGCAATAATTCTCTTTGCTATTTCTGCAGTTGTATAAATAGGAGTTTTCATTAAATTAAAGAAATTAACCTCATGTTATGTATAAATTTAACTGATGTAAATAACATTAATACCATACAGACGTGGTATTTTTATTCAAAGTTATCAAAACAAATATCATATTTTGTCCATAATTTCTTTGAACAGAGCTCTATAGCCAAATATATATATATATATATATATATATTCAAAAGCACTTTGTCTTTAAAGAGAAAAAAACTGCAGGGAAAATGAAACTTTATTCTTCAAGATTAAAACAAGCGACACACCAAACCTCAATCTTTGTTCATTTTAAGACTGAGAAACACCAATCACCTTTTTATTCTGATTATTTCTGCTCTCAACTTAGCTAACCTTTAATTAATGCAATAAAGTATTCAGTGATTCTAATCCAGTTCCATCCAGAATCCTTCATAAACTTCGGAATGCCTTCTCCTTTAATTATTGTTGACAAGTGCAAGACCTTTGCATGCTTTAACCTTGTAGAAGTCGCTTCATTTGGAGCAGGCCTTTGTTTTCGTTCTCGGCGCCGTCTCCGATTTTAATAAGTTAAAATATGAGCTGCCATCTTGCGGGGCCTCAGTCATCCCTCTCTGCCATCAGATTGGGAACAATGGCCATTAATAGTCTAAATAATAGAGTGAGCTCTAAAATGTATCCATTCTGATTAGGGGAACTCTGAGCAACCAAATGATAGTGAGGCGAAACAGATTTAAGCTCATTCCCGGCAGAGATGATCGTTTCACGAGAATGATTGCACAGAAAGGCAGTTAGTTTGGCAGGTGTATGAGAAAAGCTTGGAGAAAGCCCGTACAGAACAAAGACAGCATGGCAGAGAGAAAAATACTTTGATGCAGTAATTGGTTAATGAATAAATTATCTTTCCTGTCCTCTCTGCTCTGAATAGGGTGTTTGTCTCCTCGGAGTTGGTGTGTTTGTGCACTCATCAACAGTGACTGAACTGAGGTCTCAGGTGCTGCTTAAACCACTGACCTTTTCACTAACATTTCCGGTTATCTGCCTGAGTGAGCACATGAGCTACAAATCCCCCAGTTATGAGAACAAATCTGAGCGAATTACTTCAAGGTATAATTATACTCCAAGTAAACATTGCAACACTGAAGCAGAAGAAGTATAAGGTGGTTTATTGGCTCTGGTAACAACTGACTTTTCAAAAGGCAATACTTCCTCCAAAGTCCAAATCTCATGATCCCTCCCCCTCACCCCCAATGAGTAATGTGAAAGCCAGCCTGTATCTCAAGGGTTTGTATTCCCACTGGTCACTTTAAGAATTAAGTGGCTCAGTCTATTGTATCTTTTCATGACCTAACTCAATCAGTCCCTCTTCTGCCCTCCATTTCTCTGAAGTGAAAACCCTTCTGGTGTCTGAAAGCAACGGTCCAAAAGCGACACGCAGCACGGTGTACATGCAAATACACGTGTGGAAACCTCAGCGGCTATAGAAAGTAAACAGGATTAAGTGGCTATCCTTCACTTCACTGTAAACGGCCTGTAATAGCACCACTGCTTCTAAATCCCTCCATCTCTCTCTCTCTCGCCCTACCACCTCCTCCTTTTTCTATTAAACATGGAGGTTAATCCTCGCCCCCCCTTGTCCCCAGCGCTGTGGCCCGGGATAAGCTGTCAGAGCTGGGCGGCTGATACTCAGATCTGCTCCAGCAGCCTGGACACCGCATATGAATGTGTGTTTGGAAGACCTCTGCATGCTTTTTTTTTTTGGTACTTTGCGACTTGCACACATGCTTCTCGGCCTTCATATGTGTGTCAATGGACAGCTGAACTGCATGTCTGGAAATTGCTTCTCTATTTTAATTTACTGCCACCACTTTTATATAGGATCTATGATAGCCTTACTGCTTAGATTATAAATGGTTTTTCACATGCCAAATTAGTTGGAAAACGTGTATAAAACTTATGTTAAATTCAGGACTGTGAAAAGAGTTTTGGCCACTTAAATGTTTTTTTTTATTTCATTATCAAATGTGAATGTGTTAGATCAGAAAAAGATCATCTGTATAAGAACAAAAAGCATTTCTCAAATCACAGTTCCATTTACTAAGAAGAACAGGTTGTCCAAACGAACTGTGAAAATGGCAATAATGCCTTGTGAAATGCTGATTTAATTATCAAATTCTTTGGAAAGTTTAGTTCAACTTATATTTTACTACCAGGCCTGTACAATCAGGCAGACAATCAAACATTTATAATCTGATAATATGAACTAAGCAAAACAAAAAATGGATTGAACACATCATGTTTCAATCTAAAGAAGATTTTGTAAAAAATAAAAAATTAAAAACGTCATTGACATTTATTAGTCAGGAATGGATTACAAAACCCTTTGTAACCTATTTAGTGTTTAGAATATGTTTTTTCCTTCTTCTGACTGTTTTAGTATTGAATTGTACTGTAAAGTCCTTACTGGCAAACGTCTGAATGGGGCGTCTTTTTTTAAACAACCTTTTCGTTTTATTAAGCATAATATTGTGTGTAACATTAGAAACTTAAATAACATTCGCATTCCTTTAAAGGTGGCTTGAGAACCCAAATGGCTCAAGAGAACAATCAATCCACTGTTTACATGTAACAGTAGTGAAAGGTAGTTGTATACATTTAATAAACAAACTGGTTTTAGTGAACTAAACCATGAAATTAAAAAGCTGGTCAAGACTGACACATTTACGAAAATAAAATTTCACAAAACCAAATACATACTGTTAAGTACCTACTAATAATACTTGGCCAAGTGTTAGTTCGCCGTTTTAAATATTTGAGGCACCCTGACAACCTGAATTCTAAACCATGATAGTAAAAAAAGATTAATCAAATTCAGTATCAATTCAAGTTCAACTTAAACACCATTCACACGAGGAGAATTTCCAACACAGCAGTTTGTTATAATGTCCCTAATAAAAAAAAAGCCTGTTCGAATGGCACAGTCCAAATATTTCCAGGATGAAAGAAGTGAAAGAATGTCACTCAGTGGTCTCACACATAGCCAACTGTGTGTGAAGATGTGAGTGATAGAGGCCTACCAAACTGCAGGGTGCAGCAGGACTCCAAATTGAAAAGGAGGAATCCATTTTTTGGTGGGAAGGCTCGCCATTAAAGTCGAAGGGGGTATCCACCTCAGGAAAAATCCAGCATCCCAAAAAAAAAAACCTGACATGTCAAGACAGGACCAGAAGAATAATATAATTTTTACTAAGCTTTTCTAGTCATAATCCCTAAATTAGTTATCAAATTACTTGGAATAAAGCTGTTCACCGTTACCATACTATATTATTCATTCATTTTTTTGTAAATTGTAAAATCTGTTTTTCAAAATACGAAAAAAATTCAATGTTATCCAAAGCTCAGTAAAATCAAATAATTCATATAAATGCAATTATTCAGCAACAATGTGCTAAAGAGAATGAAAATCTAAGTGAAACCCATAGAATATGCTCACCTAACTCAATGTGGACAGCAGTATGGTGGCTCTCAGTCCAAAGGGAACTAGGTAAAGTAACAAGGCATGTTTTAACGCTTTAGCCACAATACTATAAAATTTCACTGAGAATAGAATAAGCATATACTATATTTTAGCCAATGCCTTCAGTTGAAAGCAGAACCAGAGAAATTTTCACAGAACCAATAGCAAACAACAGCTAACGAGGCTAGCGAGGTAGCTCCAACAGGGCTAACGAGGCAAAACAAACAAAAAAACAAAACGCTGGTCTGTTTACTCACTTCAGCTACTTCCAGCTCAGACGTTGGTTGATAAACAACAAAACTATTTGCAAAAAGGTCTGATGCAAGTTTATATCCAGTACTTTGTCGTAAATTACACAGACTCTCAGGTTGCACAACTCCGCAGTCTCCTCCCGATATCGGCTCTTGTTCAGCACACACAATACTGCAGACACGGAGAAGGGCGGGACCTACAGCGACAGTCTGCATTCTGATTGGTTGAAACACACTAGACTCTACTTATTCTGATTGGTCAGGCAGGCTATCCCGCTTTCCTAACCTCTGTTTTCTTGTAGAGGTGACCTCATTTAATGTGGGTTACGAGGAAACATCCAGAAATGGTGAATATGTATTCCTAGAGGACTTCAGTGACTCATTTTGGAGCTGATGAAATTATCCAAAACAATATTTAAAGCACTTTTCCTCCACTGAGTTCAGTGTACATGATTATAAAATAAGAAGGTGCAAAATTAGCAAAAATGTGGATCCATGAAAGAGTTTGATGGACCACTGCTGACCAAAACAACATAGTGCATGGAAAGAACAATGCAATTGGCTGTAAACAAAAACAAAGAAAGAAGAAGAACTAATTTCAGCCAAACATAATAATAAGGGAAATTAACATAAAACAAGGCTTACATAGTTTAACCTCTTTTTTTGAGGTTCCAGGTTTCTAAAAATTTGTTTCCTTTTGTTTCTTTTGATGTTGAGGCTTCCTGCCCCAGCTTTTCTCACTTCCTAAGCATTTTCAGGGCATCCAGGATATATTGTTTCTTCACAAATCCTCGGCTTAGTACTCACTACATCCCACAGATGTGGGCAAGTCCAGACGTCAACAGCCTAACAGTTGTTGAAGCAAGTTCAAGAAAAAAATTGTTACCCTAATGCTCAAAATATCAGCAAACATTTATTGATGCATAATGTGCATGGTAGTTTACACATGTCCTCTCAACATCAAGTCCAGTTTATCAATTATGTTAGTCCAAGGTTGTTAAATTATGCTGTCGCTATGTTTAATCTGTAGGGTCGGAATGTCAGTTGTGAGGAATTAGCATTTTGTTCCGACAATAAGCCAGGTTAGCTTGGAGATGTTGATTTTGCACTTCCACTGGTTGTTCAGTCAGTGGTATTACAGCTGAGTCTATAGAGGCCACTTATGCGCAACCATAACATCAACATGGACGCATGTACAAAAAAAAACAAAACTGTCCACTGTAGTGAACACAATGCATGAAAGAGTTAATTCCCCGACTAATCCCCAACACCCATTTTCCAGAATCCAATCTCTGCTACAGCAACAAAGTGCACTCAGCATCAGTAACAGGAGCCTCTGGCTGAGAGCCATCGACAAACAAACACTGACCCATACCTTTAGGCCCTCTGCACTAGGTCTAATGGTGGTACTGGGGGCTGAGTGAGGACTCACTAATGGTCACCACACTCCTCATTGATGCCACACATACCACAGAAGTCAATGTACTTTTCCTCCCAGCCCACTTTCCAAAGGAAAAGTCAGTACTGTTCATCTGGATGAGAAGTCACAGGAAGCACAAACGTCGCTTGGAATGACCTGTTCATCATATAGGTCACTGCCATCATGTTGCCCCATAATATAGAAATTAATGCGCTGTAATAGGTTTCAGGCCTCTAAAAAGTAATTCAAACTCTGAGGGACCAAGTAATGAATAACAGCAGTTACTCGACTTGAGGGCATCACCTGACTTCGACCTTCTTAACACTCAATGAAAAAGGAACAGAGCCATTCAAGGAGTAGAGCAGAAGGGAATAATAACCTCCTACAATCCAGCAGAAATGTCTGTCTCACTTGGTCAGCTGTATAGGTTTTCTCTCACATAGCCAGTCCTTCATCCTCAGTGCTAAGTCACCAATGGAAAAATAGCATCTCTGTACTTTTGCGACAGGACGATAAGGCAACATGCACTGCCTTGTTAGCTGGTGTAAAAACAAGTTCCTCCAGGTAGTAGTGACTCAGCAATCGTGAAAATTCATGTAAAAATTAACAAGCCCCCTCATTTTTCATGCTAAAGCATAATTGTAAGTTTATTGCAATATTTAGTCAAAAACATTAGGTTTAAGAGATTACAATCTCCCACCTGCAGGTGGCAGTGTTTCTCAGTCCTGCTACACTGCTGCCTCAGCCTTACTTAATGCGAAGTTATAGTCCATTATTAGTCTGACAAGTAACAAAAAGTCACATTTACCATCATAAATAAGTGCAAATTTAGCTAAATTTGAAACAAAAACATTATGAGAACTTATCTACTGCAGATCCGATAATAACTGATGACAATGAATTGCTTAAAGGAACCCTAAAAGTAGATGTCCACTGGGGAATTTGGAAAATTCTGCCAAATGATTTAGAGAAATGAATAACATTGCTTGCTTACCACAAGGGCATATAGTTGCTGTATGCTCAGAACATAAAGCATTCTTTAGCAGATGCACTACTGTCGCTGCGTTGACTTAATTCACTCAATAATATATTATGTTTGGAGTTGAAATATTCCAAACAGACCTTCGGGGAAAAAAGATGAGCCACAATGCCAAGCCTCTGTCTTATTAATCTATGGTACAAACCACTACATTCACCTTTTCATGGAAATGGGGACACTCATCAATTCACTACAAGGCAAGTCACAGCTTTAGAGATGTGACATGGATTTAGCCGAGATACAACATGAGCAACCCAACTGTTAGCTTAACAGAACAACCTTGGATGAAATAGTAAATCAAGTTTTTTTCAATTTATGCAGTCTTACAGACCAAGCAAATCACCTTCACAAATTCACAGATGAAAAGCGGTATGCAATGTCCTGGCTCATGGACTATTTCTTTTAGGAGCTGGACACCAACTGACAAGTTCCTGATGTACAAACGTTTGAGGTGTAAATGCTATGTTACAGCATCGATCCTTTTGGAATCCAATTCTGGCATCAACATGAATGATGTTGCCTTTCATGTTGCCACTTCAGTTGCACAACTCTCCCCGCCGTTCTTCTTTTACACAATAGCCTAAAAAATGGGAATGTGCTGAAGCATCAGAAGGCGGCTACGCCTGACAGAGCCTGCACCATTGTTTTTTGTCATGATAATGCTCTTCACAGCGACAGTAACGGTGATTCTAAAGTTTCTATTACTCTTCCTTCACCGTAGCCACCAGAACGGATCAAGAGGATACATGTTAGGGTTTATCTATTATTAGATTGCGCAACAAATCATTTGGAACCTTCCTGGCATATTCGCTGTAGACAGAGCTATATGCTATCTTTGCAGTGAATGGACTGAAAATCTACATTTCATATAGACCAGTAGTTTGAAGTTGATTTAACCGGATATTTTAAAAACAAATTTAAATGGTAGGAGAAACAGTATTATTTATTTATTTTTATTTTTTTTATGAACAAAATCTTATTAAGAACAATTAAAAATTTCATTTAGAGTAGAATATAAAAATATTTTCCAAAAAAGAAAAAAATATATTTATTTTTCACAGTTTTACAAAGCAGTGATCTCTTGATTCATGTTATCACTTGAAAAACCTAGGTTGTAATGAAATAGACTTCTAAGATAAATTTTGTAAAATTTTAAGAAAGCTACTTAAAATATAAAAAACACCCGTAAGAAAGCTTTTTTTTTAAAATTAGCAATTTTTTAAAATAATTCAGAGACAGGGCTTCTTAGAAAAAGAATAACCTTGAAAGTTACCCATGACAGAACTAAATATGCCAAATTCATTTAGATGTACGACTTTAAAAAAAAAAGCAAAACTAAAGTAGAAGTCCTCATTCTGAGTCATAGCCAGCCAAACATATTAAGAGAGCATTTCTGAGGCCTTGGTTTAATTCACTAGTTTGTAAAAGATATATTTTTTTAACATTGACAGAAGGTTGCATCTTAAAAACAGGCAATTGAATGCTGCACATCATACTTTAAGAGAAAAAAAGCCTAAGTTGTTATAACAAAAAATAAGATAGACCTACTTTTTTTGATTATCTTAAACTTTGCAAGAAAAGAAATGTATAACTAGAAAAGTTTACCAAGCAATAATAAATGCTAAATATAAGTATTGCTTTCTGGAAGCTGGAACAGCAGAGCTGTCCAATTCAGTTTGAAATATCTATTTCAATTTAAATATTTTGGGACAGTATTGAAGAAAAAAACAAAAACAAAGAAAACCACACGTACGTTTTTTTTTTTTTTTTTTTTTATCACGGTTGATGTAAAGCCCCCTAAAAACTAATCACAGTTTGTGCCCTGATCTGAATTTAATCTTCCGCTGAGGCTTTTAACTTTGGTGGTGTGTTCAACTGCTATCAAAGCACAATGATGCAATGTAACGACTGACATCATTCACTACACACACTGCTCTGTGCATCTGAATTTTGCATGACTGAGAGTAAGTTGTGGGGAAAATATTAATTTGTTCTTGCAAAACAAGAATCAGCATATGAATAAGCTAAATGTTGCTCGCTCACAGCCATATCCATCACCACAGGATCCCAAAGGGGACTGTTGTTCCCTGCCGTGAAGAGGCTGAAAATATCCATTCATTCTCCAAGATGCTTAGCCCATTTCAGGGTAGCGATAGGGGGGAGGCAGATTCCTGGCCCTCCTATTCAGCAGCAGCTCTCCAAAAGTCTCAACGAGAGATTTCGAGCCGTTTGAAGACCAGCAGGGAGATAAAATCCCTCCCACGAGCCTAACGGGAGGCACGCTAAGCTTGTGGTGGGGGGGACACATTAGGTGCTGCACCATGTAAGCTAACTCCTGGATTTTGCTCTACCTAGTCTACTCCAATCTCAGTTTTGTTATTAACCTGCAGTATCACGTTTTCGCATAATAACATGGGAAAACACATTGTAAACATTAACTCCTGTTTTATAATCACCTTTAAGGCAGTAATGTTAAGTCTTTATAAAACTTAGAAGAAGACAGAAAAGCATAAAGCTTAGGTATAGTGCACTGGATTTATCTAACACTGTTTATTCGTCTATTCTCTCTGACCACTTAATAATCTGCATGGTTGTTTGGCTGGAGCCTAGCCCAGTTGCCTTTGGGCGAGTGGCAAGGTACTTCCTGGATAGCTTGCCAGAGAGTTATAAAGACAGACATCAACGATTGCACACATTTTTACCAAAAAGCTATACAGAGGGACCAATTTACCAAAACTTGAAAAGTTCTAGCCAGAAAGGCTCCAAAAGAGATTTGTACAACGCATCCTTCAGCGAGGCAACTAGGCCTGTCACAATAACACGATAACAAATTTTGCTGGACGATAAATTGTCCCAGAACTTATTGCGATAAACGATAAAATTGTTGTTTTGAGACCATTTTCAAGTCATATAATGGTAATAATGGCATAAAAATGCAAGAACACATTCTCAAATATCAATAAATTTAAATTCTAATGGACATTTAAACGCTGGAACCGTAAGACATTTGGAATATCCACAATAAATAATGAAAGCAACAGAAACAATAAATAAAATAAATTATGGAAAAGAAAGAGTTGAGACCAAATCACCACCCTGAATAGCAGTGTCGTTCAGTTTTTGGTAAAAAGGGAGAGAGAGGGCGTCCCGTGGTGGCGTAGGGGTTAGCGCGACCCACATTTGGAGGCCTTGAGTCCTTGACGCAGCCGTCGCAAGTTCGACTCCCGGACCCGACAACATTTGCCGCATGCCTTACGCCCTTCCTGTCAGCCTACTGTCAAATAAGGGACACTAGAGCCCACAAAAAGCCCCCTGGTGGGGAAACAACAAAAAAAAAAAAAAGGGAGAGAGAAAAAGAGAAAAATGATAAATCAAGCAGATGGAAATTATTGTGTTTATTTTAATTTATCATGTGATTAATTGACTTATTGTTTATTGTGACAGGCCTAGAGGCAAAAGCGTAAGTAGATGCACAACAGCACAGGCATTACCTTCACAAAAAAAAAGAAGGATGGCTACCGACTATTGAGCTAATTATTGCTGCAATGTGCTTTCAGTCAGTTGCAAA
This sequence comes from Brachyrhaphis roseni, assembly GCA_903066815.1. NCBI lineage: Eukaryota > Metazoa > Chordata > Actinopteri > Cyprinodontiformes > Poeciliidae > Brachyrhaphis > Brachyrhaphis roseni. The sequence goes on from CAEFZY010003114.1 coordinate 60,104, forward strand.
CTCCTCATGTCTTCCGTTTGGCTGAATCTTGGTAAAGCACGGTGGAGTAAGGAGAGATATAAAGCTTTCATTGAGCAAACAGCGGCCGGCCGGGGCCGATAACAGTAAAAGTGTTGGTCAACTGCCTAAAAAGCAAGGTGATGGGTTTTGAAAAATTAAACAGTCTAAGCACATTGCCAAAGAGTCCTGTTCAGAAGCACTGTACTGAGCTGAAAAGGTCACACAGGGGGGTTGAGAGGGTGGGGGTGGATTGATGTACACGTAAATGCAGAGCTCTTCATCTGCACAACAGTGGCTGTCGGTGCAGAACCAACGTGTGCAACCAGCATGCGATTTCTCTTTCATTTGTGTCTGTTAGCTATCTGCTACCTAAAATCAGACTACCCTGCTAGCGTGCTAAAGAGTTCCTCCACCCAAATTCTCTCTTTTTGACACAATCGCTTCCTATTCCTTAGACGTTCAGAATTACCCTCCAGTGCTTACAAAGCATCTGCCTTGCTGGCTCTTTTTTTTTTTTTCCCCCATTCTTTTTGAAACCAGGTCTTAAAAAGAGAAAAATCTGCACACACTGAGAAAAGACCTTCATATGCCAATTTTTATCTGCCTGCACCATTTTTTCTTCTTCTTTTACTCAGTTACTGTAGGATTTATAGAGGAGATGTCACAGCCACAAGTTAAATGAAGCATTTTTGAAACACAAGAAAATACGTGATCTAGTACCGGCATCAATTCACACCATGGTTTTAAAGCTTAAAGCCGTAACTGTCTAAATCAAATGACTTATCATCCCTACTGTTTGAAGGAAATGCTGGACAAAGTGTCAATGTTTTCAGCTTGCAGCATTCTATGGAACCACACAGTTATACAGCCCTGACCCTCCTCCACCTGATGGTGGGAATGTAGCAGTTCAGGCAGATAGGCGCCACGATGCCATTAAGATCTTTAAAAACAGATATATACATTTCAAATGAACCCTAAAATATATGGACTGTAAGTGCAGGGAGGTAAAAATAGAAGAAATGTGGTCAGACCTTTGTGCAACTAAAAAACGTGCAGCAGCAGTCTGCACCCTCGGAAGCCGAGAGATACAGGAACCACTGATTCCTTTATAAAGTGTGTTGCCGTAATCCGGGCTGAGTAGCAACAAAGGCGTGGATTACAGCTCGGAAATGCTGCTGTGAAAGAATTGGTTTTATTTTCGCCAGTTCCCTTAAATGAAAAAAAAAGCTAGACTCGACAGCTGCTCCGATGTGATTTTTTTTTTTTACTTTAGACCAGCATCCACTTTGACGCATGGGTTTGTTTCTGGGCTGACACATTGGGCCAGGGCACCAACATCAACATAGGGGTCTCAGAAGAGCTTCCAAACACCACCAAATCACTCTCTTTTTTTTTTTTTTTTCATTGAACTCGAAGAAGTTCACATCCATCTAAAGCTTTTCTGTGATCCAGACATTAAAAGAGATCATTCCTATGGTCCACTGTGTCAAAAGCAGCTACAGGCAAAAGGACAACTCAATCACTGGAGTCAGTTCCTGAAAATATATCATTTGAAAATTTCAAAAGGGCTTATTCTGTACCTTTCTAAAGATATAATTCATCCAAAATCCAAAAATAATTATTAACTTAATCTATGTTTAACCAAAAGCTGTGAAGAAAGCAATTCAGAGGGTACTACAGCTGGTAACCAACAAAGACAAAGCTGGCCATTTGGAAATATATTTAATCTATGAAAATAAATAAATAAATAAGAAAAGGGAAATCAGTTTAAACATTTTGGCAAGCCACACGGGACATTTCAGTTAAGCAGTTACCAACAGTTAAGTTTGAATAAAATAGAGTAAGTAGATCAGAGTAAGTATGCATGTTGGCTTACCTTCTCATGCTTACATAAGAACAGAAGAGGTGTGACATGCATTTAAACAGCAGGTAAAAAGCAACAGATGACATCTAAGAAAAACAGGACGCGGCACTATGGGGGTAAAAGGTAGGAATCATAGGTTATTGTAAGCTAAGTGAGGTAACGGCATACTGTGTGATATAGTTAAGGCGAAAGTAGAGCTGTCGAGTATTCAAATGACCATTTCCACAGCAAAAAAAAAGAAAAGAAAAGGAGCACTCATTACCCCTAGCAGCTTAAAGAGCTTTTTTTAAGCATTTCAAGTACAATCTCCAGCCACTTAGAATATTAATAGAAACGCAGGTGCAGGTGCTACAGGCAAAAATCACATCCTGATACACGGAAATGTCTTGAGGTCTTTTTGTTTGACGCCTCTCCTCTCTCTTGTCACAGGGGAATAACTCACCAAAGAGCAACCTGACCTTTATTAAGTTTGCACCCAAAAAAAAGTTGTATAATGTGCCAGAATGGCAGCATCAACACATGTGACAAGTTTAGACATCATGATAAAAATGGCACCACATGCAGGAGTGTGGAAAAAAAAAAAAAAGAAATCCAAAACAGACAGCACAGTTCAAACTGTACCAGCTTTCTTGCCAGAAGACAGTTACATTGCATCAAAACCTAAAAGTCATTTTCGTAGCACTCTGCCATATGCCTGTAAGAAAATCTGTCTTGTTGGAAAAGCTGCTAAATCAAAATCTCTAGCATGAAAAACTTGATATGACCCCTGCTAATGGTGGCCTTATTAGCCTCATTCAAAGTCCTGCAGAGTTCATCAGGCTATGCACCGGCAACTTACCGGGTCTTTAGCTTGCTGCGCTAACACGGCGTAGGTGGATATCCTGCTGCAGAGGCATTTGGTGTGGACAGTGTTTGATGCTAGCGTTTGGCAGCCTTCTGTGCCCCAGTTTTCTGTGCCAGCTTCCCTGGAGGTAGAGAACAGGGAGGGGTTTGGGACAGAAGGGGGTGGAGGGTTTGGGTGGGATATCATATAGGAAAGAGACAGTGACAATGAGACAATCGTGAAACTGGAACATGACAATGCGTGTGTTTCAGTTGTGAAAGTTTCAGTTGGCTGACACTCTATCACGTAGGTCCTCAAATTCATTAATTTTACACAGCACCATTTAGTGATTGGCCCATTTACAATGACACTTCCATTCTCTCTGTTCATATTGAATGCATAAGGAATTATTTTTTTTGGGGGGGGGTTTTGCTCTTGGCTGCTTTTACACTTCCTTTTACATCTTTGTTCATCCTTTTCTTCTTTTCATTTTATACCTTAAGGTCCACAATAAACTGAATTGATCTGAAATTGAATTGAGTCCTTGAGGAGAAATATGTTACATCAGCTACATGTTGACAAAAAAAGCAAAAAAAACTGTATGCACTGAGGTCAGATGGCACTAAACGGTCAATTGCTTTGACACACAGACACACTGAGAGAAAGCACACAGAAACTCCCCTAATAGCTTTGCTTCTCTTCTTTTTATTTTCTCTACATCACCATTTTTACTTCATTGTAAATGCTCCTCACAGCAGGCAAAATGTAGAGTTTGATCAATAAGGCCGTCACTGAACTAATTATCCTCAAAGTTCACATTTCACTCTGACCTTATATTGAACTCTGGTTATTCTCGGTTTCTACCCATCAGGGAGAGTCGTAAACAAATTTGGAGGCAAAGACAAGACTGGGTCAATGGGGCCTACGTTCTTGTGTTACAGTAACATTTCCTCACAGTTTATTTTTCTTCTTGATTTTTTTGCAAGCTGAAGTAGATCAGACCTGTGACAGATGTTTGACCAACAATCTAATCTGCTCAAGTTGCATGCAAAAATCAATTTACAGTGCTTTGGGAAATACTTTTACCTCTTGAACTTTTTCACTTAATGTCAAGCTTGTATCCACAGACTTTATTGCACTTCATTAGGATGTGATATAACAGAATAAAGTTTAATAATAAAAAAAAAAAAAGAAAATCGGAAAAGTTTGAAATGCATTAGCATTATGCTAGATAGGTGCATTTGCTGTTATGCACCTATCTAAAGATAGCAATTGCGTTCAGAAGATGACTAATTATTTTTAGAAAATCCATCTTTGTGTGATTTTATTACAGTGTAAATACAGCTGTTCTTATTTGAAGGTTGGTTCTAAAACAATACTCCCAGTTTTGAATGTTGCACATGGCTTTATTCAATTCATCATTTGAAAAGGTAAAAAAAAATTCATATCAAAACTAAAGATACACTCAGACAAGCAGACAAGCACTTTAACAAACAAATAGGCAATAAGGTAATTAATAAGAGAAGTGGCTAATAGGCCCATAGTGACACTGGAGGGGTGCAGAAATCTACAGCTCAGATGAGAGAATCCATTCACAGTAAAACCTTTAGTTGTGCACTATTTAAGTCTGGTCTTTATTGTGGAGTGACAAGAAAACAGCCATACCAAGCTCCTTCTAAGGTTTGCCACAAGCTATGCAAATTTATGGAAGGAAGTGGATTGGTCAGACGAGTCTAGCATAAGCCATTTTGTGGCAACAAACAAATTGCTAAAATTGGGATGTTTAGCAATGTTTAGCAAATTGCTAAACATCCCATGGTGAAACATCACGGGATGTTTCACCATCCCATGGTGAAACATGGCAGTACACCAATACTGTGGTTCGCCATGATTTTCAGAGCTGGTCAGAGTTGATTGATAAATAGATGGTGCCAAATACAATAAGATACAACAAGCTGTTTTCAGTCTGGATGGATCTTAACTCATTTAAAAAGACCTCCCGTTGAGGTTTTGAAAGGAAGAAGTTGTAGTACCTCAAATAAAATTAGCTAAAAAATTAAGATGTTTAATTTAGTCAGGATGTTACATTTATGAAACTTCATGTAAAATATGCAAAAGACGAAGCTTCGCAAATGCTAAAAACATTTATTTCAGAAAGATTGCACTCATGCGAACTTTGGCTTCCCAGGGAACAGTCCATCTCCAACCGGACGAAACACAAGGTTACACAGTGACCGTGTGTTTTTTTTTGTTTATAATCTTGCAAAAAGGCAACACAATCTGACCGTATAGAAACGGGGGGTGATTACACCTAACAAGCTGTAGCTCATTAAAAACTAAAACGAACTTACGCAACCGATGCTGCAATATCTTCTGATTTCAGTATGTGGGTGTTTCAAAAGGAAGCAGATATCTTAGGGAGGTGAAACAGAGTACAAGTCATGCTAGTGGAATTCTTTGATTTATTATTTTTTTCTTTTTATTGTGCTTTGAGTGTAAGAAAACAACAGCTTTCCTTGTTTTGCCTCTATCATATCATGAAAAGCTGCAGTAAGAATGATACAAGCTAAAATGGTTCAGATCTGAAAGTGGGTAAACAGCTTTTCGTTCCCACTGTAATCAGCAAAATACAGTTTGTGTTCGCTCACTTTGTTCACTCTCTCTTTTTTATTATTATTATTTATAAAGCAAAATAGCAGAAATCAAATCATTGTATGAACAATATCACGTGTCCTGTTATTTTAGTGCAAATATTTTAGAGAATATAATCACCTCCTTAAGAGCTAGTAATAGTTATGAGTCCCCACAGAATAAAATGGAAAGAAAATTGTTGTGTCACACCAGCCACACTTTTATTTAGCAAAATGTTTTTTTTTCTGGACATCATTTAAACTTCAAGGGTCACAACTTTCAATAAAATATTAAGTTGCTGGTGCTTCTGCTGTACGGAATACTACAGGTGGATCTCAATATATTAGAATATCAAATATCCATTTTAATTCAAAAACAGAGCTTAAAAATGAGTCTCATTATGCACATTGATATTTATTCCAAACTCTTACCTCACAAAACTTAGTTTCCAGTAAACTATTTTTCTTCTTTGATTTGTTTGGAAATTGTAAATTGAACAGCAAGCTTATTTAGCAATGTCCTTTTGTGCGTTACTTTCCTTGCAGAATTTTTTAATAAAAATACTGAAATAAATTAATCATCAATGATATTCCAATTTACTGAGATGCACCTATGTCTTTCGAAATATTTTGGTTTTTAATACAAGTTACACGTCTTATTTAAATACAATAATATCAGCAGGGAACTGTAAGTAGAAGTATGCTTCTCTGTGACATTGGTTACTTTCATCTGTTCCTCTGTCTCTGAAAAGCCTCAGACACACAGGGAAAAGACTGAAAGTTGTTGAAAGTTAAAGGGAACAACTTTGCTTACTTTCCGAAAACTTGGCAGGATTTTGTGCGTATGATACACTCAAACTTCGGTGAAAAATGTTCAGGGTCAGTTCAAGGAACTGTGACTGAAGGGGTGACCCAGTGTTATTCTTCTCACACTAGAGTATGAGTGAGAATCTATGTGGCGCACCAAAACAAGTCCGGGCCCGCTGCCTGTACATCAATAAGTAACACCACAGGAGATTCTTAAGGGGCCTCAGATTCAGAATGTTTCTATAACTTTCGAGGATTTTCTGTTTTTCGCAGTAAAGTATATCAGTAAGTTTGAACCTTGTTGGGAAAGGGTTTACCTACAAATTATATGAAATACATGTTCATGTTTAAAACTTTCTGCTTAAAACTGAACCAACTAAAGAGAGCTATCTTGAACACTAGGAAAAAATAAAGGTTTTATGTTTTTGACATTTGGTAATGAGCATCAAGTATTAAACATTTTTAAGGTAGTGCTACTCCTACTTGGGTATAGTGTCCATATAATTGTAAGGGCCTTTGCTTTTTCTCTGGGTAAAATTAATTTGGAGAAGGCTATTAATAAAATCAGAAAATGCTTAAAGTCTGCAAAACTTTTTCACATTAATTTGAATAATTATTTTAGATCAACAGACTATTAAAAAACAGGGTTTTTAATAAATCTGTTCAAAGTTACTCATTCTTGAACTATGACACGCTGAAGATGGTATTTCACATTACTTTGTATTATTTTCATTTCTTTCCTAACATTTTTTTTCAGCCAACAACAGTAAAATAATTTTGATGATTCTGTTTCTCTCCCTCCCAGTTACGACACTCAGCTCGGTTGTGCAGGCTCCTTTGGAGAACAGGGAGACAAACAAACGGTGTGATGCAAGCATCAGCCCGTGGTCGTCTCTTTTTCCCTTTCCTGTCCCGACACTCAATGCCTTACTATTCAAACACAGGTGTCTGGCAAACTTTAGATCAAAGCCCAAAAGAACGGACCACTGAGAGGTGAGGAAGGCAAGGCACAACAGAGGACACTGGTGAATATTCATCTTTTTCTGGAGAAAATTTTTTACGCATTTGTTATATCTATTAAAATGGTCTGCGCACCTTTAGTGAAAAATGTTATGATGATTCCTTTGGTGGCCCCTCTGGCCACTTGCTGCTCCCATGCATCATGTGCAAGGGAGGAGCTGCTGCAGTTACTCCCAAAGGGATCCTGATATGACGGATTTCCCACAGACATAACGCACACACCGACCCACACGGTTGGCACACAAATTACAATGTCGATAATGAGATCTGAGCACAGTGCACTTCAAAGACCCGAGGTTTGAAAGCCCAGTCGCAGCAGTGACAGTTTGACAGATTGCAACATGGTGTGTGGTGGTGTATGTGTCATTGTGTTTGTCAGAGAAAATGTACTAGAGAGACAAACAGAGTGAAAGGATACATTTGTGAATGTGATGACATGGCTGCAGACACTATTGAGCATGCAAGTGAGGACCGTCCCTGTCCAGCGCTTGGCCTGCTGTGTTTTCAGATCACTGTCTGGTGTTGGCAGGGAGTTTTCCAGCTCCCTTAAGACAACAAGAAGTGTAAGAAATAAATCCCCTCTTTGTTTCATAAGATTCAAACTCATCTTCTTTAGTCTAATCAGATTGGTCGTTCTGGTGCCCATCGGTAACATTAGCCAAGCGTCATGTCGTCCACAAAACTGATTAATCTTTGTTCTTACGGAGACCTGCACAACATCGGCTTTCGCTTCAAGACCCGGTGACTCTGAGGATTACAACCTGGGCTTAGTTAATGGAGAAAGATTAAAATACACATTTGTTTCTTCCATTTGAGACAACTGAACTAAAACCCTGGAATTCTCCCTATGCATGAAAGAAAGGATTCCTGTGAGTAAATGGTTGTATTTCTCTATGAAGTGGCAACATGGTAATTTGACTCTCATCTATTGACTGAGGGAGTTAAATAGAGACAATGATTAAAGCCTATAGGTATTAGACATATACTAAATGTGTATTTTACAAGCTCTTGAGCTCAAAAAGTGACAGTCACATAATATATTAATTCATCAAGCCTTTATGTCTGGCAATTTGGCTGATGAAACAAGGTAATGATATTTTTTTTTTATGTGAGAGCAGTTGCCAGGTCTTGCTGAAAAATGAATAGGAGAGCATGAAGTGCAATAAAATGCCCTGCAATGACGACTGTGATGACTTTGGACTCGATAAGACACATGGGATCATCACCAGCAAATAACGTGACACCCCAAATAATCAGTGACCGTGGAAACCTCACACTGAAACTCAAACATCTTGGGTTCTGTGCCACTACTGTACAATTTTTGTCCGGACCTTAATTTTCAAAATGAAATGCTAAATTTATTTCTACATGAAATGAAGACTCTGAACAACTGAGAAATATTTCAGACTATTTTCTCCTCAGTCCAGACGTGGCTTGAAAGTCACAATCTTCTCAAGGTTTTGATTGGGCCTGTGTTTCTTGTGCATGTTTTTCAAGCACACTGTTTTTTTTTTTCCAATCAACTTCCCATTAACACAGTTGCTTGTGAGAGCTGAGTTTTATTTTAGAAATGGCCTTTTGTGGCTTCAGTACTTTGTACAGAGGCAGTATTTTTCCTCAGTTATATGTGTCATAAGTTAACATTTTTACAATAAAAATAATTTTGTGGATAAGGAAATGTTTTTAAGAGACCATTTTGAAGTTAGTCATTCACCATGTGTTCAAAAAAAGCCATATAAAATGTTCCTTTTAGAATTACATTATAGGAGAAAATGATCTTTCTGATAATATTCTTTTTTTTAAAGATTAATCTGCAGTGTCTCAGTTTGTTTACTACTGAAACTAAACAACAATAATTAAAGAAACAAGGTATAACAGATCTAACTGTGACAAGCAAGAACATACAAATATCAATTCTGATGCATGTTAAAGTTTTCAGTCAACAGAAAAATGTGCATATGGAAAAGATTCATTGTCTCCTACTTGTTTGCAGAATGTTGGGGTGTCTATTCAAAAACAAACAGGAAATATACCTCCCAAACAACAGCACAAAGTGACCTTTTGTCTGCTGAGAATGAATTGGCACAATGTTCATACTGAAAGGGCAGTGCCATGAAAGCCAATTCCCTCCTATCAAAGTAGAATGAAAAGTGAAAGCTAAACATGATTTAAATTTCTAAAATACTTAAAGTTCTTAATGCAAGGAATTTAAACTGAAAAAAGTCACCTCTGCATGTCTCTCACACATAGAAACTTCAGCAGCAATGTCACTTTAGGTTTGTCAAAGGCAACCTTTCACAGTCATCAATAAAGTTCACAGTTGGCATTTTTATTACATTTGAATGAGAAAATATTTGATCTTCTTTTAAACAGTGCCAAGACATGAAAGCGAGGATTTAAAAGAAATGGCAAATGACTTTTTTTTTTGTGGCTTTCACCAGAATTGAGATACAGTATACTGCAACATATTTGTCCAATAACAAAGCAAGCACAGTTTTACATTGATCACATTTTTAAAGCTGAAAATCATCAATTCCAGATTAAATGTCAGTGATTTGTCACACCTGGAACTCGTCTTATTTGTTATCTCCAACCAAATACTTTCTTTAGTTTTAAAGTGTGTCAGATTGCCATTATGTAAATCTAGAAAGCTTTTCGACGATGGCAGAGGAAAAAACAAAAATAAGTTCCTGTTAAGTCTGGCAAAGGAGGACAAAAGTTGTAAAAACTTTTATTGTACTCTTCAACTATAAGAAGCACTGGTTTCAGTTTCTGTAATTTTGTCTGGTTCAGGTAAAAAAAAAAGAAAAGAAAATTAAAAATAATATTTTGTACTGTTGTACAGTGCATCATCGTTTTTTAAATTCTGTTCTGACTTGAAATGAACCGTTGCCCAGTCTGGGGCCAAGAGTACTCTGGAGCAGATTTTCAGTCAGAATGTCTGCTGTACTCATATTTCACTATATCCTGTTTCCTGCATCCCAATAGATTGATTCTGCCTCAACTAGCATTATTGTCACGGTGGGGATGATGGAGTTTGCAAGAAAAAAGTGAACATTGAAATGGCTAGTTGTGCATTCTGACTTCAAAATACAACTTGAAATATCACTTCAAAGTGCATTTACTATCTCTAATGTGCTAGGTTTTACAAAATAGGTCCAATACATTTTTTTTATTTTTTATTTTTTGCTTCTGGCCAGAAGTCCAAGCGCAAGAAAAAAGTAAATAAATAAATGAAAGAGAGGAAATGAAAAACAGCATGTGATGCCCTAAAGAAAGCAGCTGAGGATGACAGACAAATTCTATGCCTAGTTGGAAGTCAGAATGGAAATTAAAGGTAGTTTGTTAGAATTACAAAAAAATAATTATTTTAATTCCACTCGTGCTAAAGCCTTTAGATGACAGTACAACCAGGTTTAATATTCAATACACATTCCTATGAGTGACATGGAGAGCACTGCAATAGATTTAGTCTAAGCTCATGTTTTTATGGCATTCCTTTCTTTTTCTTTTTATCAAACAGAGTGATTCACAGTAGAAACACTAGCTTTGAACAGTCATGAACAGGACAAGAGGGAAGAATGGTATGAAGGTGAAAGATTTTAAGGATTATGGAAGAAAACGGCCTTAAAAGGAAAATAATACAAGAAATTAGGTGTTGGAGTTTAATCAGAATGCATTTTCTGTAAGGGGATTTGACCACACTATTTTGAAAATAAAAGTATTAATACTCCTTGACCTTACTCATGTTTTGCCACACTACAGTCAGAAACTTCAGCGTATTTTATTGGAATTTCATGTATTGTGAAGGTTTTGAAACTTTTTTTACAATTAAAATATGTGAAGTACAAAACCCAACTATTTTTGGCTCTCCTTGTTTGGGCATCTCTATATGAAATCGAGTTCCACCAATGAATAGGTCAGCTTTTAAACAATCCAACCTTGATGGAAGATTTGCAAGAAGAAAGCCATGAGAAGGCATATTTACAAATCCTCAGTTTATATTACATCAACATTAAGCTTCTGGTCAACATGTGTACGTGTGGCTGAAAACGTACTTGGTACATGTCCGGTAATACATTTCCCAGAGTAAAACATTATGCCGGCAGCACCATGATTTTTCTTAAATAACTACATAGAGTTGATGGGAAAATATATGAAGCTAAATACAGGATACTTGTGGAAGAAAATTAAAGCATAACTGCTAGAATGGTTCAGTTAAAGTCAATGTCTAAATCCAATGATTAATATGTGGTAGGACTTGCAAATTGATGTTTAGAAATACACCAACTAATCTGGCTGAGATTGAGCAATTTTGCAAAGAAAACTCAACGACGTTTAAGCTTAGTAAAGTTGGTAGAGACACACATCAAGTACTTGCAGCTGTACTTGCAGTGAAACTTAGAGGAGCTTATTAGGAATCCACAAAAAAAGATTTCAGACCTTTAAAATGGATAAAAACAAAACAAAACAAAAAAGCATTTTTTTCCTTCTACTTTTCAATTATGCACTACTTTGACTTGGTCTATCAATTAAAACATCCTCAAAAACACTTTGCAGGCAAGGTATGCTCAAGTTAAATAATAAACATTTGGGACTTACCAGTTAGTCCTGCTATGGTAAGGTTTGGGTCATTCCACAGCATTTCATTTTAGCATAAATAGGCCTCAAAATTGAGCTTAAGTGAGAGGTTACGCATTTTTAGGAGGCTATCACTTATATTCTCTTACTTTTTTTTTTCTTGATAACAAGCAGAGACAGGGGATTGCATATAAAATTAAAGTAAAAGGCTGACCCAGTTCCTTTCAATTGCTTGTGCTTGCCATCACATCTCTCCCTATAATTAAACTGAAAAAAATGTGTTCAAATTGATCCCCAATTTAGAAAAGGGTTTTAACTGGGTCTTTAAGTTAAGGTTCTCAAACAGATTAGCTCACAGTCACAGAACGGAAGAAATGTAAATTTATTTTGTGATTATCTGCATGTCGTTTAAAGAACAATTAGAAGGTCATTTTGTTTGCCCACATTCTTTAAACGTGGCAAGTGCAACACCATAAATGTCCAATCTGGATTAAGGGTTTTCCATGTTTTACTTATACGACAAAGAAAAAATGAGTCCATTTGTTCATTCCTTTTTAAAATATGCAGGATTATTCATGTGAACCAGCATATCATAACTTCTTAAAAATTTTAATGATCAGCTGTACGTGTCTGTCGGAACAGACAAACGGGTTTCTATAAAATATGTCTTCGTGCTCACAGAAACCTTTTTGGGGTAGACATTTTATTTATGACTACAAAAGAGCTGAACTGCACATTCACCAGAGGCAATACATATTCAGCCCATTTTTACTCTCAATATAGCAAGGAAGCTTTAAAGCGATTCTTCATACGATACAAATCGTTTGAACTTACTCAACCTTTCGTGCCACCTATCACACAGGAGCCAATGTCCATTTTCTTACTTGAGGATTTTATTCCCGTGTATGGATGTGTGTCCTAATGTATAAATGTATTTGACCCAGATATCTGCTGTGTAGGAACTAAGCTTCCCAGTCTTCCACTGTCCAGAACAGATCTCACAACCAGAGGAACATGTTGCAAGATTATAGCAAGGATGATGCGATGTGGATGTGAAAAGATTGTACAGCTTATGAGTATATACATGTTATCTCCGCAGTGGGTACTCAAACGTTAAATATTTATCAACGGAGATCTCGTGTGATAGGGAAAATAATTTTTTTTCCCCCTCTTCACAGACTTATTCGGAAACTCGCTTACTGTAATTTCAAACTTGTTTTACAACACGGTCCAAAAAATCTCAAAAAGCAACACATTTCCACTATCACGAGAGCAGATAAGAAGCAAGGTCGCCGACATCAGTCAGCCTGGAAATGATTGCAAAGCCATTTTTACAGCTGGATTTTCAGTGAACTACTATTAGGGCGGTTTTCCTTTATAAGAGTGGCCTGTTAACATTACCTCCAAGAGCACATCATCAGCTTATCTAGGAGGTGACAAAATAAATACTTAGAAAGAGACTGGATAAAAATGACCTCTATGGGAGAGTTCCAAAGCCAAAATCCCTGTTAACCAAACAAAAAAACAAAAAAAAAAACACAAAGGCCCAGCTCACATTTGCTCAGCGACATGTTCCTCAAGGCTTCTGGAAAAATATTCAGAGGACTAACAACCAACAGTAGAACCCATTTGATGGTGTATATCCAGCCAGATCTGGAGTAAAATTAAAAGAGCATTTCAGAAATGTATCACGACAACAGTAAAAGTTGATGGTGGTAAGATGACCTAGGGACGTTTTGCTGCTTCAGGAGGTTAGACGACTTGCCATAATTGGTGGAACCATGAATTCTGCCTTCTACTAGAAATCGCTGAAGATTTATTTTCTGACTTACAAGGTCTCACAAATGCCCTGTCCGGGGTGGCACAAACGGTCATTAAGTAAAGGGGGTGAGCACTTTTTCGCATAGGGCCAGATATGTTTGGGTAGTTTTGTTTCTTCAATAACCTAAGCAGATACTTTTTAGTATATTCAGGTTATTTTTGTCTGATAAAAACTTCTTTCCATTGGTTTGCCCCTGTGCTACACAGAAGTAAGAATTCAAATAGGTCTGCATTAGAGATAAACCTAGTGTCCTTGTTTAATCCTCCTTGTCTTTCTTGTGGCTCATGTCACGTGAGATCTCCCACACAAAACCTTCCCTCACACACTCCTTCCCTCACAATTGTGTGCTCAGAATGCTTTGTCAGTGACCTCCACTGTCCCAATCTGCTGCTCTCTGGTATAGCCCTGGGCTAATTTATAAGCTTCTTTCCAGGGATTAACTTTCCTTCTGGTGTTCAAACAAGTGAGCTAACAGGAAATGCAGAGATACCTGTCTTGGCTGCAGCCATTTATGGTACGTTTTTGTAACAGTTCGCAAGGACATCCAATGTAACAGAAATGATAACTCTAGTAATAAGGAATCACCGACCAGGATGTAGAAAATGATCCAAAGGGCTTGCATTTTCTTTTTTTTTGTTAGCTAGTAGGGTTTGTACGAATTCATATGAAAAAGTATTCCAGGAAACTGTTTTCCAAGCATTTGCCAGAGGCTCAAACTGGGATACCCAAAGAAGCAAGTGCCCTCTTCTTCCACCATCATCACAGGACCAAAAAATTAAATAAATAAATAATGAATCGACATGGCAAACACTCCATTCAGCAGACCGTTGCATAAAAGATCTCAAATTATTTTTTGCAGTGCAGAAGTTGAACCAATGATGTATAACAGATCTTAAGATTCAGAGAGGTTACTTACTTTTAAGCTCCTCAGATCCAACAGGGAAGATGAAACTTATTCCACAAGCCTGGGGAGAAAGCTCGTCTTTTTCTCTTCTGGCTTTAAGTTTGAATTCTAATCAATACAGATTTCCTACACCTTCATCTTCAACTAAAGCTGCAGTCTCAGGACTAAGCGTGCCTTGGCAGCAAGTTACAGCATTCTACCTCCACTGGTCACATGTTGATACAATCAATAACATTTTGTTTGGTAAAAGACAAGACTGCTAATTTTGTGATACGATCAAATTTACTAAGCGTCTGCACATAACTTCCACAGCCACATAAAAAAGCAGAACTTTCCTTGTGTCGAAGCTACTAGCACATATCCATGTAGTCCTCTCCCAGAGAAAAACCAAAGCTCCACTTTTGTACATGGCTAATTTGGCTTATCTTCAACATTTGCAACCACCACAAGAAACCCAAACCAAAGTTCTCGACAAGTCTCCGTGCCCTAACGTCTGAGAGTTCCATTTACTCCACAGTGACGTTTTCTGTACAAACTGTTGTGATAACCATAATGAGCCGAGAGCCTGACCGTGTCTGCGATATCCAATGAAGGAAGAGTGCACATAAGCCCCACTGGCCGACTCCCTCTTGCCGTGCTGACTCGCTGTTTGACAGTCTTGATCCCTTGTGTTCTGTCAGATGGAAAAGTGGAGCAAGCCGTATCATCCATCCACCCCCTCCTCCTGGCAGCTACTCTGTTTAGTGTGTTAGTCTGCGTGTGTGTGAGTGTTTAAGTGTATGTAATGAGTGGAAAGAATACTTAATGTGCTAAGTCTATGATTCCCTTACTGCTCAAATTGGAAACTTTGCAGCCAGTTAAATACCAGCACATTTATCAGCGAAGCAGATTTGACCCAACACAAATTAATGACTACTATAATAAATTGATGATTGCAACTTTTACATATTTTGGGATAAAAAGCCAAGCTTCATGTTTAGCGCACATGAACTACGTAATACACGGGGTTGATAAAAATATCAAAGATGTCAAACATAAGGTTGAATCCCATCCAGACTGGTGTTATAATTTTAGAAGATCTTCTTACTTTGAAGTTAATTACATTAAATTCAGTCAGACTGAGTGACTCTCTACAAATAGTAATCTATGCCTGATGCATGAATAAAGAAATATTGGTAGAATATTTTTGGGTGAGAGTTCAAAGACAGATTCTAGTCTTCTTCTCAAACTTATCTACCCACATAAGTGATTTATTCATAAGTGAATTAATCACTTGTGCAAGGAATTTTAACACAAGGGATACATTTATAAAGTGACTCTAAAATATATTGGCACTCCTGAAAATTAATCTCACACTAAGATGATGGTAATACTTAAGGGGCAGTGTTATACATTTTCCAGTGCAATTTCGTAGCACAGTAAAGTAACTGTTATGTTGTGAAGATGACAACATGGGGATGTTTTGTTAAAATGTAAATTAACACAGCATCCCTTTGGCAAAAGGAAAAAAAATAGCCCACATGTGTCATGCATTTATATTAATTTTACAAGAATTGGTCAGTATTAGACCACCACCTAACTCGGCACTAGCTCTAACCCCAACTTCGTTGCTTCTTATGTTTTGGATGGACTTTCTTTGTTTTTTTTTTTATTTCCTTTATTTAACCAGGTAAACCCCCTTGAGATCCAGATCTCATTTTCAACAAATATAGATCCCATCCACCAGATACTGAAAGACCTGCAATTCTCATCTGCATTATGGATTTACAGTTATACACAATGAAAGATGACCAATTTCTAGTCACTAGTAAATTCCACAACATTTTCAGTCTATGCTGACATGCGCTCTTACATGGTTTCATGGGCCTTTGGAAGAAAAACAGCCCTGCAGTATAACAGACCCTTCATCTTACCTAACCTCAGAGTCAAAAGACAAGCAGCGCTTTTTCACATAATCCCAAACTTATCTGGAGTGTTTGTTGCTGAAACTCCAAATCTTATTCTCACCTGACAAAAGCAAATTGTCCCAATGAATGACAACATAATTTAGCAGACTCCACATTTTTATGTTTTTGATTGTAAAACTGTAAAGATTTTTTCCTTGTATCCCAAAAAAAAACTGTACAAAAAAAAAGCATACATAGCATCTTATAGTTATGTAGACTTCGATTTGCCACAATTCGCTTACAGTGTACAGAGTACTTTGAAAGCCATTTTGCTCCCTTGCTATCCTGCTCAGTGTCATACTCTAGGCTGTGCATTTTAGTAAGGTGAACATCAAAATATTTTAACCAGATCCGTGCCAGTTATTTAGTCATTCTTTTTTGGCAGTAGACTGAAGTGTTGATCTTCCAGAGCCAAAGTTGACATAGGACACAGTTCATACTTGCAATGCCCAACACGTCTTTTTAGCTGGCAGTAAAGTACGATTGAAAGGTCTTTACAAAATTATCACAAACAGAGACAACCACAGCACGATGCTGAGCCTCAGTCTTTTCAAAAGCCACTTTTATCCATAAACACTGTTTAACTCTAACCAGTGAATGAACTTTTTAATGCCACTGCAAGGTTGGCTGCTTTGATGCATATGGATTTTAGTTTTGACATCATTTCAACATAAAGTTTCACTTATACAAGAAAGGGAAACTTAATGCAAGAGTTATGAAAGAAAATGTTTAAAACACATTTTTAGATGCCAATAGACAAAGCTTTTAAAAAAGGTCTTAAATCATCCTTAATACACCAAGTTTTAGATTTACAGCACAGTAAATTAATCTCTCTGTGTGTCCGCAGTACTGGCTCCACCAAGATATTCTTCTCTGAGGTAGAGTCACGGTTAAATCGGGGAGATGCTGGAGGCAAGGATAAGATCTGCAGCTAAGATCAGGTAAGTATGAATCATCAATTTCAGTGGAGCAGAGAGAAACTGGGTGAGGAAAGAAGAGTTTGAAAAACTACAGAGTGCTGAGTCAAAGTCTAATTGTCAAATCAAAGATATGAATTGCAAATGTTTATAATACACCACCAATGCTGGTCACTAGGTCGTATTTGCTCATACATTTCTGCTTCCCTCCTTTATGGGCTTAGTTCAAGAATATATTAGGAAAAACATGCTTTAGTGTCAATAAATCTGAGGAATTTCTTAAATTGACATTACAGCTAGAATTTTTATGAAAGGAGCACAATCCTCTGCAAGAATGAAGAAAACAGGTTGGGAGTTGGTAGAAGGGATGGGCTCATCCGGGAAAGGGGGGGTTGTTAGGCTCAACGATTTGGGTGGCCAGATGGTGTCGACATATGGGCCTGTTAGGGGCAAAATAAATAAATAAAGCATACACTTATGAATACTGAGAGCCAGCTGAGAAACATAGACAATTGCCACATGGATAAGAATTGTTTGTGCAGATTTAAGCCACGGAGTCAAATAACACAATAAACGTGTGTCTCGATAATTCTGAATGTATTTGAAAAGCCAACCTCTTGAATTAATTCAATACCGTAAGAGAAACTTCATTTTACGCTGGTTCAACATACCCAGAAGATTTTTGTTACAACTCTCTTAATCCTGTTAGTTTACAGACGTAGGTATCTATTGAGAGTTCACGTTGTTCTTTTTTTTTCTTTGCTGTGATTTTTATAGCTCAGAGCTAATTAAAACTTTTTAAAAACGTCAGAAAATTAAAATATGACTATGCAAGGATAAAAAACCAAATCGGTGAGTTTTGGCCATGACGTGCACTGTGTCACCCTGACCGTGAGGGACGATACGTTATACAGCTTACCGTAAATTGCGCATGCTGTAAACAGCCATCCCCCACTGTGAAGAGAAAAGTGCCAAGCCGAACAGCATCTTTGCCAGCAGGGAAATGTCTTAAACATTCCTCTTGATTTGGCTTTAATTGCTCAATATTTGAAGTGTGGCCAAAATGGATTGAATGGCTCCGTTCATTTCTATTGTGTCTATTGTCAAACTACAACCATTCAAAACTCTGGCTTCTGTTTGCTGATTGGGTGGAAATTCTTCAGCAGAAAATCAACCTCAACAGGAGAAAGCACTTAAGAGAGGTGAGAGTAGAACAGAATGGCACAGGAAGGCAATGGCCAGGCGTACTATGGTGAAGTAAACCAGGTAAATGGTGAAGTAAACCACTTTTGACAGTGTAGGCAAATTTCAAATTAAGCAGGGATTTTATGAAGGAAAAGTGTAATTTTTATATTCTTAGCTCAGGTAGAAAATATTTAAATGTAGTCCTTGGTTTTCTAGTGATCTAACATAAGAAATCTGAAATTTCTTGTTGTCGTATTGCTCTGGATATATTTGGTGATTCTTGAATTGCTGACGACTTCTGCTGCAATTCACAGTCTGTGAATCTCCCACAAATTCCTGAATGAACTTTGCTCTTCAGTCTTCTCAAGTAGTGATGTGTTGTTCACGAATGCGCTGACTCTAAAACCTGACTTTTTGTGGGGGAATAAGAAGAGCAAAATCCCAGTGGGGGGGAGAGATGAATCTCAGCTGCTGACGCTCATCTAGTTCAGAATCCGTGTAGGCAACGGTAGTGCTTTATATTTATAGGCACACCATGCAAAGACAAACTAAAACCACACCACTATGTGAAAAAAAGAAAAAGATACTTGTAAGCCAGCAAGCGTAGCGGTACAGGGAAGGTGCACAGGAACAGGCTTTCAAACTGAAAGCCTTCAATAAAATATTAAGAAATGGTCACTGTGCTGTGGTTTAGTATTAAGAGAAAAGCAAAATAAAAACCTTTGAAATGCTGAAAAAAAATAAAAATAATAATACACAAACAATGGATAATTGCCAAGTTTTAGATTTGAAAGCTTGTAGTGGTACTAAATGAAGAGCCATTTTGGAGCCTAAGAGCACTGAGCCAAGCAAGCTAAATTTTTGACAAGAGCTGGACCATCATGACTCCCAATTCTGTGTTTTGCCCTTTTGAATAGGCACCTTTTCCCTTCACTTAGCTGTCTTTTAATATGCCTGGCTTCAGCACTCTGCAAACAGCAACTTTTTATGCAATTGTCTTCTTAATGTGACCTCCTAGTGGAGAGTGTCAGTGACTGTCTACTGGACAACTGCTAAGTCAGCAGTTTCCGTCTTGAGTATAGGGCATAGCATGGTCAAGAAAAAAAGAAAAGAAAAACCTTTGTATGAAAAATTAATTTTATTGGCGATAAGTAATATTGTCATTTTCTGAGGAACTCAATTTTAGGTTTTCATTAGGGTCAAGCCATAATCGTCAAAATTAATAGAACACTTAAAATATATCACTTCATGTGTAATGAATCTACACCAGATTCCCCTTTAGAATTAAACTACTGAAATAAATGAACTTTTCAATGATATTCTAATTTACTGAACTGTGGATAGTCTCCATGCAGAAATCGTGAAATGGTAAAGGTTTTCCTTTCTTTTTGAGCAGTGGGTTTTTTGTGTGTGCAGTGGTTTGGTTGAGATGCTGCCATGTTTGCCCTCCCCCTGTGCTGCTATCTGTGCATTCTCCACCTCTTGTCTGCCTCCTGCTCAACCTCAAAGCCCTTGGCTCAGTCAGAAAGGCAGCCAAGCTGAGAGCAGTGATATCTTCCAGCAAACAAACGGCTGCTTTGTACAACGTGTTCTCTGTCTGCATCAACTCTGCGCCTCACGCCAAGCTCCAGACAAGATCTCTCGCCCGACACAGAAAAAGAAAAAAACGCCGGCGGAGGGCACGTGGAGTATTTGTGCCCCTTCGCAAAGTCTCATTTCCCCGCATTCGCATGCAACGAGCTCACGCGTCCAAATAATACGTGTGACCAGACTTTGCTAGAAATTCTTGAAAAGGTAACAGGACGTAGGAGAAATCCACTCACATCAAGTCAGCTTGTGTTTAGTGTGTGTGCTCGCCCCATCAATTCTGCCAAGCTTACGTTTGGCTCCTTTCCCCATGCCTCCAGCTGTGATATGTGGATAGACATCACTGCCTTGTTGCCACTTTATATTCCGTTTGGCTCTCTGCCCTCGTCATGTCTGCACATTTAATTTGATTGCAGCTGTAATCTGCAAGCTAGTTAATTGACTTTGCCTGGCATTGTTCCTCTGTTACCTTGATGGAGAGGGGTAGCTTGATAAGTTGCAATGTCATATCCTCTCTGGAAAAACCTGAACTTACATTGTGTGTGTGGGGGTGTGTGTGTGTGTGTGTGTGTGGGCCCAGATCACAAGAGAGTGTTCCTTCATAGCAAAAAAACTATTGTGAAAACTTATCAATGGAGAAGACAGAGCTGACCAGAATTTTTCTAGCATAAGTCAGTGTTGTCACAGTAAACGGAGAAGCCCTTCAGTATCAAACCCCGCTACTAACAGATTCTATTCTCATTAAACCTATTTGCTATTTCAAAAGTATCATTTGTCAAATCTTTCACTCAGAATTATCTTCCTGAACACATCATTGCCAGTGACAAGCATATTTTGGAAGAAAATAACTTCATCATGATACCACTTTTAATTAACATGACCAGCATGCAAATTACATAAAAAGCACTGTTGCTCATGGCAACACTGAATCTCTTTCAGAACCCAATCTTAGCTTTACTTACAATGTTAAAGGATTAAAACAAGATCAGACAATTATAATCAGACTTTGCTTTTATTTTTTTGCGATCTTAAATACACACAAACTCCCTTATTCAACTGATGATCCAATGCGAAGACTTATCTCTTTCTCTAATACAAACCAAAAATGGCTTTACCTGGTTAAGTCCTCTTCACAGAAGCCTATTTCATCACCACACCATTAAAAAAAAATAAATAAATCACTCAGAATATGGATGGTTTCGGCAGGGTCTTTGGAAGATCTTGGGCTGTGCTCCCCATTATGAGTAATGAAGCTTGCCAATTATTCTGGACATGCACAAAACCTCTGTGGGTGCTTTATTGGTTAATAATGTGGTGTGACTAAGGTGCAGCGTGGAAAACCCTGGAACGGTATTTCATCCAAGTCGTGTGGCCTGTGCACACGAGTGTGAATTTGTCAGAGAATTTCAAACAGAACTGTTCACACTGATATCATGGCAACTTTGCAATTCTAGTGTTACAATACATGCAGGATGATGTTTTTTGCCATGCCTTTCTTGTAAATCTACACAAAGAACTTCTTTAAATGTTGGAGCAAAACAAAAGGAACCAGTGCTTCTTTCAATTGCAGATATTACATCCGGCTATAAAAACACATGTTGAAGTAAAAATATTACTAGAAGTATGAATATGCCAGGAGAATTAATAATTGTGGACGTAATTGTGTATTTGTTAATTTAATGTGGAGATTTTATTTAACTTTTCTTTTCCCCCCAGTGGTAAACATTTCACTTCTCTGTAAAACATAAACTTGAATACCAAAGTTATTTTCTGCATCGTGGAAGTTATTTAAAATTGCATAAAAAAAGAAAAGTAAAACAAAATGCTACTGCTCATAAGGTTAAAAGCACTTTTTACATTCAGTTAAACTTTAAACATTAACAAGGACACAACTGACATGATGCCACCTGTCAATCAATGCAGTGGGTTTGTCAGCAGCTGACCAATCGCCGGTCACAAATTCTCCCAAGTAAACTCTTCTGACCTTACTTCTTGGTCAGTTTTTGAATATAATATTTGCCTGGAAGGTTGAATTATTTATTTATTTTTTTGTATAAACTTTTATAATCTAGAAATAAGTTGTCATTATTCCTAATGCATATGTAATGCCAAGCTGAAGTCATTCCTTTATCTATTGTTATTTTAATACCTAAGCCTTATCAGCCTGGTTTTCATGAGCAATAACAGAAAAAAAAATTGTTGGTAATTTTGATCTAAAATACAAATTTTCTTAATAACTGCCTTTGGCATTGATGATTATTTTTATGGTTGGAACAACAACTATATTTTTATGGTTAAACCAGGAGTCTTTGAATTGGTATTGCATCGTTTTGGTCTTGTTCTACCTCCCCTGCAGTGTTGTCCTGATTTTGTCTATCTCTTGGTATTCTTTAGTCTCAGTCTTTCCTCAGCTGTTCTTGACCACAACGCAAGCTCCGACTCGCACCTGTGGTCATGAGACATAGATCATGACCGAAAGAATGAAGATCCCAAGCACAAGTGGCTGAAATAAGTTTTCTCCCTAGGTGAGCTACATTCAGTCTTAGAGACAGGGTGAAATACCCTGTCAAAGCAGACATTTTATTAACGCTGTACGTAGAATGCTTGTGCCCCCAATTCTTATATCCACCAACTGTAGTTGATGGTTGTAAAATTAAGCACGAGTTGAAATTAAAACAAGCTTTCTTTTCCCTCCGTAAGTTTAGCTTGAAATTTAGGAACATAAATCGGCAGAAAGCATATTCATTCTTTTTGGGTAATATATGTAAACTTTGAACCAGGCTTTGCAATGTGCGAACTCACTGGTCAGTGAAGAACCTTTTCACATCTGTTGATGAAGACATTTATTCTACCAATTGTTCCAATACCTTACATCTCTACAGGGTAACTTTATGGTAGTTATGAGGCCATTTCTACACCCACCTAATGTTTTTTCAGGGTTGCAATGGAGGCAGGTGCTTCTCTCCAGTAGTCAATAGGCAAGTAGAGCACACCCTGTACAGATCACCAGTACTTCACAGAGCAGGCTCAGGATGCCATTATGTTAGGCAAAATAATAATTTAGCTAATGTATTCCCCCTGTACTCCACCTGAGTTAAGCCTATTCTTGGAACCAAAGTCTTGTCAAATGTTTCTGAACAAGTTTATTCCTGTCAATGACAAATTGGACGGCCTCTATGTGGGTTAACGGCGATAACAGCCTGATCAATTGTGCTGGTTTACATTACGTTGTTCACTTGCACTGGTCCACTATTCAAAGCAAATGAAATCAAACTGTCTGTGTCCTACTTAGATAATTAGGAGAAAAGCCATTAGGAACATACTAGCACTTCAGGAAAGTGATTGAAAACAAGTAGGTTGCTCAAATTAAAGCAACACTCAGAGCAATATAAAGACCTGCAAATTAAACCGGTGAGGGAATAGGTAAACACTGAAAAAGAAGACAAGACTAAAAAGTGGGGCTACCTTTGAACTTCTGGCAGCAAAAAGGGAATCGTGTTTTCTTTTTTTTTATAATTTAATTAGCAGTACCAGTGAGGGTTTCTTGTGTGTTTACTATTAAATGATGTATGACTGGACATGAGACTGCACACACGATAAGTATCAGCAAAACATACTGACAAGACATCTCGTATATCTGCAGCACCATTCATTCAAAGCAACTTACGTGTTGCCATAGTTCCAGACAACGCACTGAGGATCTGATGTACCCTGCAAGATAGAGAAGAGGGAAGACAGGGAAGGGAGGGGGGGGAGAGATAAGCTGTTATTGCCAGTGGAAAGGAGGCGGCAGAGGGAGAAGACAGAGTAGCTTCTTGCCAAAAGGACAAAGAGTGATACTGCATGGGCAATGGAGAGAAGCAAACAGACAATGAAAGAGAAGGATTGTGACAGACGGCAAGTGCAAGACATGGTGAAAGAGTCATTCTTTAATAGGACAGAGCAGCAAATAGCTGCTACTGATGCGGCTGCAGAAAGAGAGGAGGTGTGTGGCGCAGACTCGAGACACTGGAAGCAATAAAAGAGTACATTTCATGGACATGAGCACTAAGAATAACTGCACTTTAGAATGAAAGCGTCATCTCTTAGGTACATACAGACTAGGGCATAGTCCAGCAAACTTTTACAATGATGACAAAGCTGCTGGGAAACAAAAATTGCAGAGCAAGGATTTATTTGACGCGTATAGTCTGAAACATCTCGCAATCTGACTGGGAAAACTCAAACGGAGCTTCAGATAGGACTAAACATGTTCTGATATCAGCTTGCCAGCACATCCATTGACTATCTGATGCCAGAAGCCAATAGGCTGGAGTCCAAGTGGTGCATAAATCATGTGGTAATCGAAGTAGGTGGCAAAGGAAGACTCCATATGACTCAATCGGTGAATCAATCAGGGGATCGATATCTTTAACTGACTCATCACAATCTGTTCCACCAGCGATCTTAAGTAGTTCCTGCACTGATTAGTTCAAAATCGTCTCTATTCTTTCAACCAGAGGGTGAACTTTTTCTGGTTCAGTTGAAGGATTTCAGGCCTTGAAATTTTAGAGCAGCGTTTTACTTGGGCCTCAGAAACAGAATACATTGTGGGACTCTGATTCATGATTGACATACCTAGTAAAAGTTTGTTAATAGCTGCAGATGAGTATACACTATTGAAATCTGCACAGTGGTGCAAGAAGAGGAAAATGGATTCCTATTTTTTAGTGTGGTGAGCCTTCCTAAGTCCTAAGCATTAAGCAATTTGCCCTTGAGCTCCCCCTTATGGTAAACAAGCTTATAGCAAGAATTCAACAGACATGCAGCTTTTCCATTTAGTGTCTTTGTAAACATTAACATTCACTGTGATACACCAACCCAAAGTAGTGCATAATTGTGACAGAAGAAAAGATATAACATAGTTTCCAAGCTGTTGGACAATTATTAACAAAATGCAAAAATACTTTCCATTGCATAAAGCTAAGTTTAATTAGTTAAAGTAACACCTTGCCACCACACAGTGGGGATGATCGTCTTCATTGAGGTCCAAAAAGGCTCATAGTTCATGGGATGACGAATATTTACAATGGAATTTTCCAAGAAACCATTTTAAAATAGACTACATTTGAGCAGTACACCAATATCCAACATATCGCAAAGCTACAATAGAATGGTTAATGGAAGGGTGTTCAAAAATGACGAGTTTGTTTTTATCACCAAAGGTTGCCCACAGCTTCATCACCATACAATGAGATAAAAGCAATTTCATGTTCTGACCTGAATCTAATTTTGGACTTGTGGGAAAACTTAAAAATGTATGTTAATAGACACTTTCCACTAACCTGCCCTCAACTTAAGCTATCTTGCAAAGAAGAATTGATGAAAACATTAAACTCTACATACGGCAGCTGAAATAAATGAAAATGTGGTTCTACGAAGTATGGACTCACAGGGACTGAATAGAGATGCACACCTCTTTTCAGCTATGCATTAACAGAAAAAAATACTGTCATTTTCCTTCACGTTTGTTTTGGTATATCATGAAAAATCCCAGTAAGATTCAAGTTCAAGTGATTGGAATACTTTTGTAAGTTAATGTATGCATAAAAAAAACTGTTGTTGACAAAATGGAGAGGAAGTAGAAGAAGTTCTTTTATCAGTCACATTCAGTTTGTTTTAACTAATCCAAAGGTCGTAATAGAGGTGGTGCATACAGGAGGAGACAGTAATATGATGATTTATTCTGAGAAAGACAAGGTCATTTGTCCTTCTTCAAGCAGTTAAGGAGTGTTCTACCGCGAATCAGTTCATCCATGACTGGACTTGAGAGGACGAGATGATGTAAGGTCCATGTACACGGGCTCAGAGAGCAGATGACGACGATTGATGGATGAAAAGTGCTTTGTTCTGCCTTGCACACAGGCAGCCGTCACCAACGTTAGATGTCCCTAGGCATGCATTAGCGTGGCGAGCTCCTTTAGCATGCAGCTATCAATCATCAGGCATCGTGTTTGCTACAGGACGACTGACATTTTTGTATTTCCGCAATGTATGGCTTCTCTTTAATGCTTCTACCTCGTATAGTGAAATAATCTTCTCAAATGATGTCTCTTAAAGGAAGCACACAATGTGGCTCGATGGCGAAAATAGCATCTGCCTTTGAAGTCTTCTCTTTTATTCTTGAAGGGGATTGCCACTTCTTAAGGTACCCAATAGCTCATGTGGTGATGAATATTGGCTATGGATATGGTAAGCTAATCAGATGAAATAACCTAATGCAACAGAAAACGAGCACACGCGCGTTCAGGGATTCTTAAAAGCCTTCAACTTCATTTGAAATATTAGAGATGCCAAAAGAAAAAAAAAAAACAAAATGAGGCAATCAGGCGGATGCTGTTTTACGGATCAAAGTCACCTTATGCATGATCTGAATTTATAAGGAAAGCCCAGGTCTTTAAAGCTGGGCGAGGAATCATCTCCTAAATAAAAATATACATATGAACGATGGAGCAGGTGGACTCTGGCACTTGGCATATGTTGAACTGGTCTGCTTTGGGGATGTTGGGGTTTGGGGCCTCGTTCATCCTCCTCAACATTAAAGACACACAGAAATCAGGTCAATGGGGATAAAGACATGGAGTCTGACTGGAGCAGATGTCCTCTCAGTAAAGACATGACCCTGCACATTTGCCTTGGAGAGTGAAGCACAGGGCAGCTGTTGCTTTGCTACAGCTCAGGCAGCTGGATGTTTCTAGATTGGCTAAGGTCAGACCCAAACTATATGCTTGTGTAACAAGGGACAAAATCAGTGTGTGTGCATCTCCCTGGTTGTGTTTTGTATAGAAAGGTTGAATGTGAATATGAAACAAACTGAATCAAAAATGTGCACAATGGCGGAGCAGATTCTTGGCATTGGCCGTGTAGACGGTTGGCCAGGGTGGCAGCTACTGAAGGGAGTTTTGCTGCAACAGCAGACAAAAACAAACAATTGTTGCAAAGTTTGAAAACGCCAAAATAAATATGAAATCGATGCCAAAGGCAACGTAGAATGAACTCAAGTTCATATGGAAATTTCCATTGCATTCAAAATGAGGCTGTTGAAGAGCTTAGAGCTGCTAAGACCAAATCCAATTTGTCGTAGCAGTTATGCATATGTCCGATTACATTCAAATGTAAGTAATGGAAGAAAAAAATTTTAATCAACTTGTTTTCTTTTGCTGTCACATGACTTTTGTTCAAAGTCACATCTTAATGCTTTAGTGACAAATGTTGTCACCCTATAATAGGAACCATAGTGGCAGAAAAATAGGCAGGTTTATTTTACACATAAACTCAAGCATCAGGCCAAGGTTATTTTGTTGTTGTTGTTGTCATTGAGTAAGCTGTTTGATGAAGTTGAGAGGTGAAATTGGTAGAGCTAAAATATTTTATCCGAGTCATTTCAACATTTAAATCCAACAAAAACATTTCTGTGCGTGTTAAAGCCAGCATTTACTGCCTCTGAAACAATAATCATGTAAATTATTTTAAAATGTAAGTATCTTTTCTGCAGGTCATCTCACTAAACGTGAAAAAGTTGCATCCCAAAAATTCATTAAACATTTAACCTTTTAATGGTACCCTGCTTCGGCAGGGTACCATTAAAAGGTTAAATGTTAATGTTAAATGTTACTTAAGGTAGAAAGTCGTGTTTTGTTTTGAATGGTTCACACAAACTCTTTGTAAAATGATCTGAGTTTTTCTCACCTAGTCCCTGGAAAAACTTGGAAAATGACAAATTATAATTTTAATGATCCCTATGCAACCAAACAATGAAAAATCAGCGTATAGGCAGACTTGAATGTAGTTTTGGAACTACATTCAAGTTCCAAAACTTGAATGTAGCACAGCAATTAGGCAATGCTCGTTCTTTAGCATAAATGACTACTGGGGTCAATAAGCTTCATCTAGAAACCTATGAAACATCGATCCACTCTGTCTTCTGATTCACCAAATGACCACTTAATCCCCCCTGGAGCTCATTAAAAACATTTACACTGTATCAAAATTGAGGTTTTTAACCTTGCAATCAAATATAAACAAGGCCTTCAGGTCACCACATTTGGGTTAAAACTTATCACACATGTTCAAGAGGTAGTAGTTCATCTTAATCATCCAGAAAAAGGTTCTTTGACTGATTGCGATCAAAGACTCCCTAGATCTTCAGGGGAAGTTAATCAAAAGGTTAATATCAAACCTCATCCCAGTGTTTACTTATGGGAGTAAAAACATCAACGCTTGCATAAAAGAAATATCAATGCTCAACCTTAACTGCAGGTCGGCCTTAAAAAGAGACTTGAGTGAGTGTGATTGGGAGGAAAAATGTTAGTTCCCCAAGAAGAGTAAAGATTGCAGTTGTGAGTGATGCAATGGAAAAGAGATGGTGAGATTATTTTAAAAAAAAATAAAATAAAAAAAAACCTGGGTGGACCATTATGCCCACAAAACTCTGGGATTAGATATTATTATCTGGGATTTCTTCAGTTGGTAAGGGGCAATTTCACCTATGTTTTGCCAATAATACATCTCAGAAGATGAGATGAAACATCTTCTGAGATGAACATGATTCAGCTCATGAGAACAAAACATGATTCAGGTTATTTTAATGTGTTAATCACAGGTTTTGTTTTTCGTTGCCTGTTTGTTGAAAAGTTTAACAAATCGACAAAATGTGTTTTTATCACATGAATTCTATGTAGAAATACCACTTTTTTTTTTATTGATACAGACTTTCAGAAGAAATGTTCTCAATGGCACAATGAATGCATTTTGTGGTCAAAGTTAAGGCTGGTGCAACAAGCACAGCACTGCAGTATCAAGAACGACCTTTTTAATCATCTGCATGGGTTCTGTTTGGATGAATCTCTTGTTAACTCTCAAACGCTTGGGAAATAAAATACTAGAACTCTGAAGCACTCTTTAGAGAAAGATAATACTGACTTTACAAATGGTTATGTGTACAGCGGCATCTGCGGTGCCAAGATTGGCCAAACCCTGAGCTGCAGTGTGTGCCAGAGAAGTGCTTGTACTCAGCGGGAGCCTTCCGGTTGCAGAGTAGTGCAGCATGCAGTGATCAACATTAAGACTTTTTTCTTTGGACAGAGGATACCCCGGCAAAAAAACAAAAAACAAAAAAGATAATAGAAAGACAGAAAAATATAATGGGATGTAAACGTAGAGTGTTACAAATCTGGAGAGCAGCAGGGGATGGAGGCTGAAGATCATTTTCACAAAATCCTGTCATATATTTTGACCGTGTCAATCAGATTTAATAGAGATATTAGAATGAATGTGAAAAGACGTGAAACGGGATAATGGGACTGGAGAGAATAATCAACACCTACCTTTACATAGTAAAACAGCCAATAAAACAATCACCCTATCAACATTCAAAAGCACGCTTCCCATTATACTCATACACAATCATTCCCATGAATATTGTACTTTCATATTAACAAAACAGATATTCAAAGTCTACCATATAAAAAAGTCAGAAAGGTCTGTGTTTGCACACACTATTCGGTTAGCACTATAGCGGTTTATATCATGCAGCACTTTTTATTTCCTCAGAAGTCAAGCAACACGAGGTCAGCCGGGACGACAAGATTCCATTAAAGCCTCTCAATTACTTTCAAACCCAAAAGATGCTTAGTCTACAAGAGCAAAGTAAAAAGTAAAATTGCATACCCCTGCATTAGAAAGTGCTCCTTATGGAGTTATTAGCATTTTCCTTGCACTTTGATATAAATGAGAAAATATGTGAGCTTTCTTGTAAGTTCTCTTGTAAGTTGGGTTGGAGAAAAAATATCCCCACTGGTAATCAAAAGTCTAGTTATCATGTATAGCAATATAGGTGCTGGGTTTGGATTTATTTGGACTTACATTTAAAAGCGGTGACAGTTCCACCACAACCATGGGCTCACTCGGCCGAGGTTCAGGTCGCACCGTCACCGTCAGGATCTTGGAGTTGATCACCACAGGAGGACTTGAAGTACAAACACATAAGAAATTGATGGCACAAAGATATACATTCAGTATATGTGCATATTTTTGGAGGATTTCAGAGAGCACGTAGGAAACGCTCTCTGAAATCCTCCAAGTAAATGAAAAACAATGAGAGGGAACGGGCGATTCGGAGAGGGCCTTGGTGAAAACAGAATTCTATCCCAGTTAACATTTAGTTGAGCTAAAGGCAGAAAACGGTCTCAAAAGATCCAACTTTCCCACAACCAAGAGGGCTGACCTGAATAAAACGACCCATTATCACCGCAAAATACATCCTCACAGAGGATTTTAATGACCTTTGCATTGCCTTCAAGTTATATGCTCTGTTCGCGAAGTGATAGGGCTTGTAGCTAACCCCAAAGTTAACATAAAAAAAGTGTTAACTTAAAATACATTATTTTGTATTGCAAAAGCACAAGAATGGGGAATCCACCAGAGAAGACACTTGGAGAAGTTTAGGTTAAAACCTAAAATCTTGATCCCCTTGAACACTGAAAGACTTTCTGAAGCAATATAAAGTTATACACCTTGTAATTATGTCTAATTATACGGTATATATTTTTTTCTTTTTATCCTTGGAAATTGTGGATTTTGTTGTTTAAACCAAGAACAATAGCTGATCTAAGTGCTGCACAAGGTATATAGTGACCAGTAGCATAAACAGTCAAAATAGAGTAGAATAAAAGGAAACATTAAAGCATTGTAAACAGTAAAATAGGTCAAATATCCGCACTGCACTGATGACCCAAAAACGCTGCACCCAAGATGTCATGAAGCTCTTTGCATGGATAAAACAGGAAAGAAGCTCTTGCCCTTCAAAGACTGGGAAGTTGACCATTAACAAACATGACAATGGAAAAGTAGCAGAATTAAGGAGGAAACTCTATGTTATTATTATTTCAGAGGAATGATAATCTAATCTAATAAAATAACAGCAAGAGAAAGAAACAACAGGTGAGAGCTGACATTTTTGGAAGGAAATAATTTAAACAAATAACAAAAGTACTCACTTTGGTCCAGGTAAGATGATGCCAAGGGTTCTGTACAAAATGGCTCCAATGACATAATACATTGTGGTTTCTGATTCTTCCCCAGGCTCTAAAAAAAAAAAAAAAAAAAGATAATAAAAGAATAATTATCAGATAAATGCTGTAGAAAACAAACTCCAAATCCTACCCAAAAATAAAGACAGAAAAATCAAATGTTTGGCAGCAGTGGCTGAGCGGGTAGAGTAGTTGTGGATTTGACTCCAGCTGCTTCCTCGTTCCACAAGTTGATATGCCTTTGGGCAAGGCACATAACCTCAAGACGTCTACTGATCTGTGTATTGTGGTGTGAATGCATGTGCATCCAGTACTGTGATTGGCTGAATGTAGCTCTAGTGAAAAAGCACTTTGAGTGGTATATAAATAAATTCAGCCCGTTTACCAAGTCAGTTGTGGGACATATTTCACTGTTGTGGGAGGATGACTACAAACAATTAAAATGTAAAACTTTACATTTTGGTAAATCCCTTTATGTGGAAAACAACAGTAAGACCAGTTATCTTAGAAATATAAATCTCACTTTGGACTAAAGCTAATGCCAAAAAAAGCTTAAAATCTGTGTTTGGACCTAAAATTCAGACATCTACAAGTTAGAATTCATCAACATGAAGTTATTTACACCGCACTTTGTTCTTTTCTCAAATTGTTGCTTACAAATGCTCTGTTGGGTGCTTCACCACACGAAAAGTCGGTAAACTGCTGTGCCTGCCTAAAAGATATGACAGTTACACATTCGCTCTAATTATGTGTCCGAGCTGGAAAAGTGAGTCATGCGCTCTTGCTGATTCTTTTTCTTTGTGTGGATGGAGATGTGGATTGTGTCAATTTGTTCGAAACTCCCGGCCAGCAGCTTAACTACTGTGCGGCTCGACCTGTTGTAACACAAAAGCCTCATTAGTGAACAAAGTCCAACACTAAAATGGACCAAGCTTTGGAAAAACAAAAGTTCAATTGGAGATTTAAGTCATTATGGTGAATAACCTTGCCCTATGTGTTTTTTTTTTTTCTCAGCAGCACACGCTTCTTATTTCTTTCTACCAACCCCCACTTTAACCATTAATTGCTTCATCATATTATGTTATATCACATCCGTCCAAGACTTTAATCCGTACTCAAAAACAACTCAGTTTTCTAAGGAGACAATGTCTCAAATTTGGAGGGCCGAGGGGGGTTGGAGAAGAAAAAAGAAAGGGGTTCATGAAGAGAGAAGCCACTCCCTCTTTTACCCTTTTACATTGTGAAATGATGCAGAAGGATCAGGAACCAGGAGTGAGGAGAGAGCAGGAAACAGAGGGAAGCTGATGGAATCAGACATTCTGGGTGACTCATCTAAAATCTGTCTGCCTGCTGCCTAAGAGGTAATGCTTTGGGAGAGAGATAGCAGAGCGAGAGAGACGAGGAAAAAGAGGAGACAAAAAAGATCTCAACAGCGGGTGAAGGGGGAAAAAAAAAAGCAATTGTGAGACTGTGAGGGGGCAAAAATTCTAGATCAAAGTCAGGATGAGAAAGCCTGAGAGTTTGACGGAACCTAATTGGACTGGGTCTGTGAAAGCATGCAAATGAGAGAGTCAGTGTATTACAGCAAAATGGTAAATCAGCGCGTGAGGGGGTGGCACTACCGCACTCAACGGTGATTAATGCCACAAAAGCACTCAATCACAAAACTCTAATTCCCCGCGAAGAGAGTTTTCGTCACTCTCTTGCACCCGCTGCATGTCGGAATGATTAGTGGTCAGCCATAATCCGGCAAAATGGCAAACCACCAGTCACCATCAGTGAACTTTAATATGCCATTTATCAGGAAAAGATATCCTCGGAGTTGATGCTTAGCCAGAAATTTACTGTTGCAATCGGTAATTAAAGGATATTACCGTGCAAGTTTGCTTTTGCTCTTCTTTCGTCAGAGTAAAAAAAAAAAAAAACTGTGGTGAGCTTAAGCAGTAGCATTGCTCATGGTGAAGTATGTGTCATCAGATATTTGTGTCATGAGAGGTGCTGATGCTCTGCGGAGAAAACTTTAAGTCTTGGAATTCATGCGGCACATCGGTGGTATACTTGACATTTTGTAGACCAACTGACATGCATCTCGTTTTTTCCTCACCGGCACATGTAAACTCATGGCTTCCTTCAAGGAACGGTTCTTTCTTAGGCATGATTTCCAGATGCCTGAAGGCACTGCATACATCCGTTCAAAGGTTTTTTTCCAAGTATAAACACCATGGGAATGTCTAACAATGTTCAGAAAAGAGATGTGCTACAAAATACCCTATATGAACTGCTTGGGTGTCCATATCAACAAGGCAACAAAAAGATTCCTGGTTACAGCTGGTAAAAGATAGTCACTATACACAGTGAAACGGATTCTGTAACGACATATGCTATAGGTCACTTGGCGAGGAAGACGCCATTTACTCCAAAAGCAACAAAAAAAGTCCTTAATTTTTAGAGATATTTTATGTTGTCTGCAATAACAAAACAAATGTTACATTTGGAGAAAAAAAAAAAAAACAAAACAAAAAAAACAGAATGCCAGCCAGAGCATAGATTCACATCTGCAAAGCACGCGGGACCGGTAGCATCCTGTTGTGTGGTTATCTTGCTGCAGGACGGACAAGTGCACTTAACAAAATATACAAAATCGTGAAGAAAGAACATTATGTGCAAATATTTTAGCAACATTTTACGATCTTCAACCAGGAAGTTAAAGTGGAGGAGCAAATGGGTCCTCAAAGTGGAGTCTGTATAGGCATTACAAAATACCAGACAAGAATTCAAAGATGTTAATCCCATAGAATATTTGTAGACAGAGCTAAAAATGTTAAAATCATGAACATAGTTTGTGAAATTATTATTATTAATGATTTTTTTTTTTTTATTCCTAATGGTTTAAGGGTTTTGGTTCAATGCTGTGTATGCATACTGAATGTCCACTGAATTCACATTCATTAGTTAAAACGTGGATTAGTTGAATATTTACTAGTCAATTAATCAGAAAACCCTATGGAACAGGTTGGTTTTGGAGATACTTCAAGTAATCAACATTCCAAGAAGAGTTACTGTTCATCATTGCAGACAGATTGCCTGCACAATGAATTATGACAATAAATATTATTGTCAGGTCATTGCAGCAATGTTTGTGTTGCAGAGCTATGTAAGTGTGCTGTATAAATGGTGTCTCTATGTTGCTATGAAAGATCTGTGATTTACCAAAAGAAGAGGTGTGATGCAGCCTGACTCAGCTGATCAATTTCTACACGTGTCTTATGCTTAGAAAAGGAATACTGGGTCATTATTATATCTTCAATATCTATTTAATCAAAATAAAACTCTTTGAAATCAAATATCTCTTTTACAAACATGCAAAAGAGATGCAAATAGGATACAAAAATAGGATTTTTGTATCCTATTTAAACACATGGCAGATAAAAACAGTCTGGACAAGAAATGTGAGGTTTTGTACAATCTTCTTCTATTAAGATTGAGCAGAATGAAGACTGGAAGACTTGAATGCCTCCTTAAACTAATTTATATCACCATAAACATTGCATTTAACACATTTATTTCAATATAACTTTTGTAATGTCGTGATTATACTGACACTAGAAGGGAAAGGACTTGGAAAAAGTCTTGCTTATTTGTAAAGTTATAAAAAACCAGCAGAGAAATGATCTATTTTGACTTTATGCTTGATTCCCTGTAGTCAACAATGACATGACCATGACATATTTCTCCTTTAATGCGCAAGGATAAGATGTACTTTGTTCTCTGAAAGAGAGTTAATGAAAGAATTAACTAAGCAGTGGTGCAAAGAGTTTTTCAAGATATAAAGTTCCATTTAAAGACCTCTTGACATCTTTCAAAGAAAACTGATTATGGTTGAAGACCATTTCTTTTTTTTTAATTTCCAGTGAGTAAGTTGCACTCTGTTTTTGAAAGACAGTCTTTTGACTCACTCAATAATGACCTAGCTAAATATGTAATTGTATTGCTGAAGCAAAGGATTCATTGTATCTATGTGTGTTGGTGGGAAAAGGAGAAAAGTGGATGGCGTTAGTCAAATCAAAAAGAAGCAAAGAGGAGTCTCTGCCTCTGCTCACCGAAGTGCTTCATGAACCCCATCAATTGGCTACATGCATGTGCCTCAATGAGCACATGTACTCAAACTAAACTGCCAATGGGGCTTTATGATCGCATTTAAGCTGTCCATCTGAGATGGGCTTTCATAATGTGGTAAATGAACCAACCAAACAAAAAGCAATCAGATGAAACCATGGTTTCATTTGAGGATTCCCGCTAGGGGGCAAAGAGCACTCATGTTATTCTAACTTAACTGGCTCTGTGCAGTTTGGAAGACACAGTTTAACCAAGTGTTTAAGCCAAGAAGGCAACAGTCTGTGTAGAATGTCTTATGAGGAAGTACCTGCATGAATGTGATTCAGCTGGGCACTTTTACTCAACAATAAGAAATACGTTAAAACAAACGTATTTGTTTTAACAAACAAATACGTTAAAATACGTCAAATACGTCAAATACGTTTTTATTTGTTTTACAAACAAATAAAAAACAGGCATGCATATCAGTAATTTCTAATTCACCATAAACAGCTCCAAATTTTTCAATAGCCTTGTATTGCAGTTGGGAGACTTAATGAAATAAAAAAAAAAACTTGAGCTCAACATGGAGTAGAACTCCCAGTGATGACAAAGTGGACACACCTCCAAATTGCAAAGATTAAGAAGTTAGAAGATTTTTTTAAGGTTCCAATTCAAATGAAAAAATGTATTCTTCACACTTAAGAGTAGCCCTCGCCCCAATCATAGCTATGAGATTTACCTTTTTCATCTTCCTAAACAGTAGGAGTTTCAGAATATGCCCATGTCAGTGAACAGAATGAAAAGAATAACAATAGGTGAGTCTCCCCCACGACCTCCACCATGATGTTTTAAAATCAAACACTATCATCAGCATGAGTTAGAGGCCAGAGAATGCTTTGAGCTTTTGGCCTACAGCCTCTCTGAACTTTAATTTGAAAGGGGATGGAGTGGCAGACAGAAAGTCTGCCAGTATAATTTCCTGTGGGATGTGACCTTTGGCTTTGGTGGGAGCAGATCACATCTGCCACAGACATTTTCTTCCTGCTCTATTAATCTTTTCCTTGTTATTCTTATAAAATCTTATCTTTCCTGCCTCCAGGTGTATTTTTTTCATTACTGTGTTCTACCTGTATGATTCTTATTTTAGCATTTGGAAAAGACTGTATATTTTGTAAGTTTCATTGGGATAACTCACAGCCCTCAAAGAGAAGACATCTTCGACAAACAACATTCATCTCGCTTGTGTTTGTCAAAGTGAACTGTCAGCAGGATGCCGTCACCAGGGAATACAGCAAACTTCCATACAGATAAAAGGCATTCATCTTCCAGGGAGGCCCTCCTGGGCCATTTAACAGCCCAAATCCTTCTCGGCTTCGTCCTTTAAAATTCTTGAGAGGTCTTCTGTGGTTCTACGCAAGTAACGTCTATGAATGTGTGAATTTTACTGGGACAGCTGCTCTGACCTTGAGTAAAGTAGGCATTCATGGAAGCAGATTGGATGAGCAGGAATAAGGCAAAGTATGACAGATGTTGTGCTTCAGATTCCCAACTTCCATATTAACTGATTACTATCTGTTTCTAGCTTCAGAGTAATGCTTTTGAGTCACTATCCATAGTTTGAGAGAGCATGAACAAGTGATTGCTCTCTGTTATGGTATCCCAACAACTCAGTTTGACAACAGCAGTGTAGTAATGCAGATTGTTCTTCTTTTTAATCAAGCTAATTATTTTTTAGTATGGACTTTATCCATAGACTTTATCCTACAATTTCCGTTTCTAATGGACAGAGGGAAAATGGTCAATATGCAAAATAGCATTGAACGTAGAAATTTAAGCTTTCCCATGCTTCACTTTCCTTGAAATAATTTAAGTACAAACATATTCTGGTGCTCTCATCTGAGATAAAGAGTTTGAACCACTGCTGAACAGTCTGGCTATTTGGAGAACAGACTCCATCCCGAGTCCAGACATTTATAATGTTTGTGTGACATTATAAATGTCACACAAACTCTTAAATGTGATTTGATTCACAGACCTCTCAAGGCTGCAGTTATTGTTCTTGCTTGTGAATCCTTTTTGTTTTTTGGGGGGGTTTTTTTGAAACACATTTTCTTCTAACTCAACTTTTCACAGGTCCAGCACTCTGAAGCACTTTTTGGCAACAACGTCTAGAGGTTTACTTTACTTTACTTCTGAATGCTGTCAAAACAATGTCAAACGAATCTGTTTAAAATATGACTTTTTTTTTTATATTGAGTTAATGAACTAGCCTTTTTTCCATTTACAGTACACTCTAATTTACAAAGTAGCACCTATATGTTGGTTATGTATATGGGTTGGCTATGAACATGTCAGCCAGGCTAGTTCAAACACCTGCAATGGTTTAGGCCAGATGAAATCTATCTTGACACTCTTACCCTCAGCAGGAATGGTAAAGACTTCTTTAGGGATGTAGAGCTTGTCCTCCGCTGTTCTGGCCCAGTCCTTCATCCCTCTCCGTCCCTTCATGGGAAAGTTGATGTCACTTGAAACTGCCGACACTGGCTCTCTTTGTATGGTTATCACTAAAAACAAAACAAAACAAAAGAGACATTGAAAAACTTTGATCGAACTCAGCAAGAAAAAGAGTGCTTGAGCACAAAACCGACTGGTGAAAATTGTGAAACGAAGGAGTTGATCTTAAAAATTATTAGAGCAATGTTGGCAGAGGGTTCAAAACTTTCACGAACAAAATAGAATAAATAAGTGAATAAGTCCGTGACTGGTGTCAACACAATGTTTGCTTTTTTTTGTAACGAAAGGTGATTTAAGATCTCGTGGACTTACTGAGATTGTTAGTGACTGTCAGGAAACTCTGAAAAGGCTTCTGTGCTTCTCCAATGAAATGAATAAAATCTTCTAATATTCTCATCAGCAAAGCAGCACCGGGAGCGACCTGTGGGTAGAAAGATAAAAAGAAAGACGGAAACGTGATTCCATTATAAAAATCCAGCAGCTTCGATATCATCGCACAGCCTTTAACATCGGACAAAAATAACACAAAGCAAATACAGAAATGTAGGAGTCAAACAATTATTTAGTTACCCAATGGGGAAAAGCTACATTAGAACCAAGCTCACTTTATGAAAACGTAAATGCCCGTTAAGCCTAATAAATGATTCTGGCATCAGTCCCTGCAAAAGTCCCATTAATTGTTTTAATAACAGGAGCTGTGTGGGAATTTTGACCCATCCTTTGCCAAATTCTGCTAATTCAGTCACATTATATATTTGTCAAGTATCAACATACTTAAAGCTGATATCGTCATCCACTGTGCCAGCTTAAGGCAGACCCACTTCGCTGGATAGTGGTTAAAATTCAAGATTAAAACCCCCCCAAAAATATGTAATAATACATATTTATCTGGATTCTAAAGTGGATGCTTGTGAATTTTGATTACTACAAGTGGCTACGTTAAACAAGAGCGTATAGTCCCCACGACCTCCCAACAATGAAAACCGCAACAGAGTGAAGGGAGATAATCAAAGATAACAAAATTCATCTCAACAGTTTTCTCAGTGTTTAATATGAAGAACAACCTTTCAGCAGAAGATAAAGTGTAGCCGTCGTCACAGCAAGATTTGCTTGTCAAAGCAAATGTTTGATGAATAGTCAGATAATCACAGCTCTGACTGGGAGTTGAAATAACCTGAAATATCTATCTACAGTTTGATGTTGTGAGATTTTATCCGAATCGTATTTTTAATTGACAAAACTCCACTTAAATTTCCATTCAGTATTTGCACAAACTAATGGTATTTAGCTATATTTTCTGCGGCCAGTACATAAAACGTGCATATTTCAAATAAAACTTTGAACTATACATGTAAAACTTAAGTGCTGATGGAGGTACTTTGACAGTGGAATTTTTCGGAGGTACTGCTTCAGGAAGCGCGGATTTAGCTCTAGACTGACTAAAAATAGTGACCATGTGGAATAAGTTCTGGGTTGTTTATCGTTTCCGATTGTCAAGTAAGCACATGTTTACTCAGGGGCATCTGCATAGGTTAATTGCTTAAATTTCACATGCGCAAACACACACTGTAATTAATAGGTAGACACTTTACCTGATGTGCGTCCTCCCACTTCTCCAAATTTTCCAAGTCCAACATGTGGCTGACAATCTGGAAGAATTTCTACACACAGGAGTAAAAACGGGGAGTTAATGAGGGAGGACAATTGTCAGATTGCCCGCTACTATAAAATCCTCCTCAGATGCACCAGCTGTCCATACTACGGGCATGTTGCATGTCTACCATTTCTGAAAAATAACAAAAAACTTTTGCGTAAACAAACCATTAC
Source organism: Brachyrhaphis roseni (assembly GCA_903066815.1). Classification (NCBI taxonomy): domain Eukaryota; kingdom Metazoa; phylum Chordata; class Actinopteri; order Cyprinodontiformes; family Poeciliidae; genus Brachyrhaphis; species Brachyrhaphis roseni. The sequence goes on from CAEFZY010003114.1 coordinate 99,698, forward strand.
AATTCTTAGCAAAAGTATACCGCCCTCATTTAAATTTAGTTTTAAACCCACAAATTTCATTTGAGTATTTCTGTGTGATTATGTGCGACAAACCAACAAGTTGTTTTATAATTTAGAACTGGAAGGAAAACAAAAAACATTTTTGAAATGTATAAATCAAAATAAGTTTGGAAATGTATTTGTATTCAGCTTCAAATAGTTAATACTCAATCTATTTGGAGAAATTGCAAACCGATGGAAGGTTTGGAATGATAGAAATCTTCCATGGCAGCTTTGACTGGATGTTTAAGGTTGTTGTCTTGCTTAAAAGTGAACATCCAATTCAATCTAAGGTCTTCTTGATGTTTTCTTCAATGATTTCTCTATATTTCACTGCCACAAAATGCCTTTTGTTGGGCAATGACTTCTTTCTTTTAACGTTTCTTTGCCAAATTTGTGTTATAGTTCTGCTGGCAACATAGGTTCTCCATTCTGAACCTGATCTCTGAAGCTCCTCCAGAGTAACTCTGAATCTATGAGTTTCTGTGTTTACATGGATTCCATGTTGCTCTGAAATACTCGACACATGCTGCTTTAAACTTTAAACTACCTTAACTTTATCCCTGACCTTTGTCTGTTCCTTTGTCTTCATGATGCTGCTTGTTCACAGTTGTTTTTGAACAATTCTCTCGGGTATTTACAGAAGAGCTCCATATATATTCAGTGACTCTATCTGTTTATTATGAGACTTCCAGAGGAATTTATTTTTATTTTTTATTTTTTTTGTGGGTGGTTCTGAGGAAAGGGCATGAAATACAAAAGATTTAGCAAAACTTCTTGAAAATCGTTTGTCCCCCTTTCCTTCCACTTCAGTTACGCACTGCTTCTTTTGCTGGTGTGTCACACAGAACCGTAGTAATTCATTGGAGTTTATGATTGCAACTTGACAAAATGTGATAAGGATCAAGTACCTAAACACATTTGGAGAGAAACTACATTTGCAAACAGCAGTCTGTTGCGTATTACAATCAACGGCAAGTCATTGTTATTCATAACCAGTGAAGCAGAAAATACAGGTTCTTCAAGGAACGCAGGTTGGGCCCACCTGCACGTCGTCGGAAGCTGGGATGTAGGTTGCTCTTTTGAAGGTGTCCGTCACATTTCGCAGGATCTCCGTGGAGAAGAGAAGGTCGCCACTGTAGTAGCTCCTCCTCTGCAAAAGTTCCAGGAGACTCCGTACGATCTGAGACATCCCCTCCCCGGCCAGGGTCCTCTGACCCTTCGCAAGATGCTCTAGCAACTACAATGCATTGAGAAATAGAGACATTTAGGAAAACAGACAGCTTCGCCTTTGACTTACAAAACAACCGTGACCCGAATGAAACGCACATAAAATATGCAAACCAAAAAAAAAAAAAAAAAATGCACCATCATTTTATACTCCATGCCTTAAACACAGCTTGAGTTCGGTCAAAACTTTTAACTTGATAGGCTGAAAAAGAGAATCCCCAAAATGTCAAAATAGCCAGGCGATTGAAGAGGAAATAAAATAAAAGTGTTTTAGCAATATAAAGGTTCAGTTTTCTGGGTGCAGTGACATCTACAAGCACACGCAAACTGTACCAACTATACACACACTAGACCCATGCAAGAGTTCTTTTAGCTGCAAGTGTTTTTCTGTTATTAATTCATTTGTATGTAGAATATTTTAACTCATAAACAGTAGAAAGCAATCATGCATGTGTGAAACACCGGGGTGTTCATGTGACATTTAAAGAATTAAATCGAGCCAGACAGTGCAAGCGTTACATGTTTTCATAACAAAAATTAAGAATTAAATAAAAAAAAAATGTATCACAAAAGATGTTGCAGATCTTTTTTGTTTGTTTGTTTGTTTTGGGATAAAGGAGTATTTCAAATTGATTTTATGCAGTAAGCTGTGGATTTTTTATTTTATTTTTTTTTTGCTTTTAATTGTAATTTTTTGTTCTCTATGATCCAAGCATGCAAGAAAGGTGAGATGTGTATGAAGTCAGAGAGAGAGAGACACAGACCCGAAAGAACAGATAACAGCTTCACACAAAATGAATAATTAAATTCCGTTAGTAATAAAAGGTTGAAACAGAAGCTAAGAGTGCAAACAGATCTATCACGCATAATCCCTGACCCCCATCTTCTTCCACCATCATGGAGTAGCTTTGAAAAGGTTGAAGTTCACAGAACAGGAAAGGGGTCTCCCTGGTGAACACATTCATTAGCCGAGTTCATTAATTGATAAGTGCGAGTGCAACACCCTGGGAAATCTAATTAGAGATAGTGGGGACTGAAGCTGCGAGTAAAGAGATTGCTCGTCTTCTGTTTTGAGTAAACCTGTTAAAAAATGCAGTTGATTTAAGGTAGAGCATAGCTACAAAGTCAACTTTGAAGTAGAGAAAAACTTCTTATTTTCTCCCACTTTAACCAAAAAAAAACACAACCTGCTGCAACAAAGCAATTCAAATGATGTAACCTGGACAAATACACGTGTTTTCTCCTCCGTGCCAGGGTTCACGGTGTAAATAAATCAGCAGACAAGTTCTGATACAAAGAGAATATGTGATGAAAGCTAACTTACAGCTAAATGCAATTGTCTATACTCAAGGGAGACGCATCTGGCGAAGCTCGGAGGACCCCAGAAAGCAACTCCGTTATTGTCCAGCATACATCGACGACTAGCAGATCCTGGAAAAGAGAATTCATTTTTCTTTCAAAAAACACGTTATGCAAACTGGAATAAATGCACAACATTTTCTGTAATTATGCCCAGTAAAATCCTACAGAACCACAGAAGACATGAACAAGATTTTTTTTCTTCTTCAACAATGAAGTATCAGAGCAGCTTTTGTCTATATGCTGCCAAATTCTGTCAATTTGAAAAGATGTTCAATATTATTTAACTTCATGAAGTACTCCTGGAATGCAGAGGCAGCTATTTCTTTTTATTTTCACTGTTTAATTTGTACTTTCATCAATGCATTCCTCAGCGACAGACATTGTGGACATTGCTGAACTTGTTACGGCGCAAACTGGAAATGATTTTGACATTCCTAGGCAAAAACAACAAAACACCAGACATTTATTGTTCCTTTTATTTTTCAGCTCCATTCTAAAACTTTGATCTACAGTCAAACGTGATTCTGTCAGATTGAATCTGGCATGTTTAAATAATAATGACTGTGTGTTCACAGTCAAACGTGGTCACACAGAAGCCCGTGTCCTGCATGCTTTAAAAAAATTGGGCAACCCTTAGTTTGTAAAATGTATCTTCGAATTGCATTGATTAAAGGATGTATAAGCCATAAAGGCCCCAATCAATTTGAAACTTGACTAATTTGTTGATTCTATTCTTCAGCTTTCTTTACAATTATTTAGCAGAACGTGAGCAATTAAAACTGTTGTTCTTGTTGTTTCAGTATCAGTGATGCAATGATATTTCTGCCAAAGTTCATCTCATGATTTGCTCCTGTCTTGGTCAAGATTCTCCCATGTACTCGCTTTGAATCTAACAGTGTATGCTCACTTTTGCATTCTACTACTAGTACTACTACTACTTCCAGTGACATACAGGGTTATTCACACCTCAGGTGAGAATATGCTGCAGCATAATTTTTAAAAAAAAATACAACCATCAGTTCTGCTACATAAATAAACAAAAAGTGTAATTTTAAGAAATCACCCGAGACACAATTATTGGTGCCTCTCATGCCAAGACCTTGTTCAACTCATTTTGGCCAGAGGACGGCACTTGCTCTTTTCTGTAACATTTCACAACAGAAGGTGGATTTTGTGGGTGTTCACCAAAGTTCAGCTTACAGGCAGATGCTGCCAGAGTTTTATTAAAAGATCATCCACTATTCCAAAGAGTTTTGCGATCCTTCGTGTTTCATCCCTTTGGTCTTGAGCTCAATGTAATTTTGGGTTCATTTTGCATACAGTGATTATTTCACTCATCCCTATGCTTTTATGTTTGCCATGTGTAGTTATTTCTCTTTCGTTCCCTTGATGCGTTTTCATACTCTCTTGCCATTCTATATCAGTGTTCTACTCCCTGCGAGCTACGGCTTGTTTTGCTAACTAGACTCACCTGATCACTATTCTGCTAATCATCTTTCTCAGCGTTCCCTCTTTCATTTACCATTTATTCAGGATTCTAGTGTTTAATGTTCTCATGCATGTCCCACATATGCTATTATAGATTGGATTTTTTTTGTTTTGCTACATCCATTTCTCTTTATGTTTTTGGATGCTGTATTTTATCAAATCTCTACTTTCCCCATTTTTTTCCCCCACATCCTGATTGATTTTGGGTCCATTGGCAAAAAAAAAAAAAAGAAGAAGAAGAAAGCTAAAGTTGATTGAGTACATTTTAGACCTCCCATCATGTTTGGCAGTGGACATGAACCACATTTACACATTTTGTTCTACACGTCTTCACAAAGGGGTGCAAATACATCTGACTTACACTGCAAACACACAATAGGCAAACTACAGCTGATTCCCTCTGAAGGCGTGTGTCACTTACCAATAACATTTGTTGGACACTTGTTGTAGACAGTTTCTCCGGCTGAGGCTCTCTTCCATGACATCGAAAGGAGGTGCTCGTCTTTGCATATCTCATGAGGAGCTGTGGAAGAGAAGGGGGCATCATCAAATGTAAAATGCAGGGAAGTCCAGCAGGCAAGTAGAGTCACATTGACTCAACAGCAAAAAAAGAAAAAAAAAATACAGTGACAGAAAAGCCCCCCAAAAATGAAGATTCAAATCTAAGCTCTCCTACAGCAGCTCCCAATCTTTCTTCTCTTGTACATTTTGCGATGCTCTCCGTCAGTGACAGTGCAGTATCTCATTCCCTCTTCATCTCATCCCCTCTTTTTATTCATCTGTTTCTCCCCTTTTTTTCATAGCCCTGATAAAAAAAAAAAATAAAAAAAAAATGAAGCAAGGACGAAGAAGAGAGTCCAAGGGGGAGATGAATGCTGGCAGAGGCAGATGCAGGGAGATGAAAAGGGACAGAGAGCAAAGAGCAAAGACAGAGTGAAAATATATTATGTCCCTTGCAATGTCAATAGACAAGATCTTTAAATTGTGCAGAAGAAGTTGGAGAGGTTCCTTGAACAAAAAGCGAGGGTCACAGTGGACCTTTAACCTTTGTAGTCCCCTTGCCCCCGCGAAGCTCAAGGCAAGAACAGACACATGTGGCACTCAGAAATAGGCGTGAATATTCAAACAGTATCTGTCAAAAAACAGACAAAGCACAGACCGGACTGTTGAGCAAAACTGTCCCTAAGCAAAGAGAAAAAAAAGAAAAATCAGAAGCACAGCGGCGTGAAACAGGCAGGGAGCTGAAACATAGAAACATTTTTAGAGAGATGAAAAGTAAAAGGAAACTCAGTAAACCGGCAGGATAAAAAGATAAGCATTACAAGCCAGGGCAAAAATTAGAATAATATGGCAAAGAGAGAGAAGAGTCCAAAGATAATGAAAAGACGAGTGCAAATGGAATTGCAGTAGAGGTCAGAAAAGGAAGTATGAACTAATGGAAATACACCTATTTTTTCCTGACAACTATTATCCATGTACTTTGAAGACATTACGGGTTTTTTTATTTAAGAGAAAAAGAACCCATCCTGTATGAGAGATTACAGGAGCAATACTGAATGAAACTAAAAATGTTTGATTCAAGGCTGTTCTTCAGGCAATAATTAGATAAGAGTTTTTATAATCTACCTTTTTTACCAAAACAAAAAAACAAACTTGCACATTAAAGGAAACTGTTAATATGCAAATTCATTGCACAAATAGTGATATATTTAAGACATGTTATTTATTTTAATTGTGTTGAATGCTCTTTCTAGCTAATAATAAAACAAAAATTTATTTGCTTAAAAAAATTACAAAATTTCATGTTATGGTATGTCACTGCTGACCTGCCATATATTCAGCTAACTGGCAATGACAACCTTTACAAATGGCCATTGCTAAGGACGCTACCTATTCACAAAGTTTGCATGAAAAACTATCACTGAAGAGTTGAGTGGAAGGAAAAGTGGAGTAGAAAAACGTAGAAAAGTAACAAGAATCAGGCATAGCCTTATGAAGATTGTAAAACAAAGTCCATTCAAGAGTTTGGGGGAAGTTCATAAGGACTGTTGCTGGAGTCAAGTCATAACGCATATTGAATTTTTTTCCACGTACAAGGTTGTATATTAAGAATTTATTTCTGTTAGTTGATTATTTTTGGCTTGCCGCTGATGAAAACCCAAAGTACAATTTCTCAGAAAAAAAATAATAGTAAGCATCTCATAAGTGTATTTAGTAATTTGAAATTTCTTGGTTGGGTCTTCAATTTCTTTTTTATGCAGTATTCAAATGTTATGAAAAAAAAGACATTTTGGTTTTCAGAAACCTTAAGACGTCATCGAAACGAACAGAAACAAACAATTAAAATAAAACATTGAGTGAAATGCAAGTATACATATTAACTTGAACGGGTTTACAGCAAAACGCTACCATTACTGTGAAGATGCATTTGTGCACAGTTCACCATTTAGCACTCTCACACACACAATCACTGACCGGGGCACTTCTTCTCGTTGCAGGACCGGACCTCCTCTCCTGAACCTTCACAGGGATAGCCTTGCTCTCCGCTGGCCTCGCACATCCTGTAGCGCCGCTGCCACCCAGAGTCGCACGTCTTGCTGCACAGACTCCAGTGGTTCCAGCTGCCCCAGTTACCTCCACCTGACGCACAGGCATGTCACAACCAGTAAGTATCGGGAACAGGGCTCGATGTGGGGTATGAAAGTAATGGCGAGAAAATATAATGGCTATTTTTAAAGCGACTCATGAAGAAAAAAAAGAAAATAATAAAAAACAAGATATTTTCCCATAGAGGGTTCTTGTAAAGAAGACGGAAAAAAAAGAAGAGACAATTCAAATTAGGTTGCCAAACCGGAACACAATCACATGTGGAAAGGCATAAGCATTCCTTCAAAGAACGCAGTACTCTGTGTTTACATAATGTTGTTCAAAGGCATGTAAAGTGCCATGTCAGTGCTTTTTTTATTTCCTTTTTTCTCCGCCTTACCACTGCATGAAGGGTTGGCGCATTCCCTGCTCTCCTGATGAAGCCCCTTACACTCAGCCCAGCCATGCACCGAGGGACTGCAGCGCCTTTGCCTCATCTGGGTCCCCGTGTTGCAGGTCACGCTGCATTTTGACCACGCGCCCCACTCCAACCACTGGCCCTCCACTGCACAGCAGGGGGAGAGAGAGAGGGATGGAGGCGGGCAAGGAGAGACAGAGCAGATGGGTGATGGGGAGGAGAAGGAGTGGATATTGAGGCAAGGAGACATGAATTTCAAAGAGAGGAGAGCAAATGTGATGTGTAAGTGGGGTGGGGAACGGGGAGAGAAACAGGCCAGAGGATGACAAAGTGAGCAGGCAACAAGAAAATAGTTTCAGGGGTGTAGCACAAATGAATTTAAGGCTGTGGACGCATCCACGGAAAAGCAACACCCGCTGCATCAAACTCCCCATCTATGGAAACGTTAAATATTTTAGTCTGCTGCAAAATACAGGGTTAGAACAATTGCTTCATACGTTTGCAAGGGTTCATGGAAAGTGCAGTCTAGTTCATGTTTTCTTGATATTGTTCTGTAAGGCTCTTGACTGTTCGGGCGTGGAGTAGAAATTGATGAACAGTAGTAGCTACGGGTGAAATTCATTGGTGATATAAAGGCTGTATCTTTAAGTACCGCAATTTCCGAACTATAGAGCGCACCTGATTATAAGCCGCACCCCAGCACATTTCAGAAGAAAAACCATTTTGTACATACATAAGCCGCACCTGTGTATAAGCCGCATGTGCCTACATACAGACGGTACACAGAAAGAGTTTT
>CAEFZY010003116.1:0-17601 GCA_903066815.1 Brachyrhaphis roseni
TATATATATATATATATAATTTTCTGTAAATTAATTGCATCTATTTGAAGACTCCAGATCTAGCCTTATGGAAATCGAACTTTACAGGGAGTAAAGGCAACGACTTGTGTTTGTTAATGCTAACCACAATGATTACTAATATAAGAGACAGTATAAAATGTGAACTTTGTAATAATAGTGTAATAATAGTTTAAATAAAAGTGGAAAGTTGGCTAACATTGACTACCCTTTGTCATATGGTGTGATATTATTTCATGATTAACTATTAACTAGGACTGAAAGGTTAATTATGCTGGTTTATTACAAAATTTAATATATTTATTATTAAATAAAAAAAACAAACAAAACAAATAGGTCTTGAAGTCTTGATCTGATTACAGCCAGTCAATCAATCTTAAAGTATTCCCTTCACTTGAATTCTGGTGAATAAGCAATCTTGTAGAGGGTGCTGTGGTTAGGTATTGCTTTTTAGGGTTGGTGTTTGTAGAAATCCTACTTTCAAGTCATCTAACTCACATGCAGTTTGTGCAACATAAATAATCCAGGACAGAATAATGACTCAACCGTTATTTATTTATTTTTTTTTCACGAAACAGAGAATGATACGAGGAGAAAAAATCCCTGAGCTGATTGGTAACATTAAACAGAAGCATAGAGCAGAGAATTAAAACAAGTTCTGAGATTGACATTTCCCAGACCCAGTAAGTAAGGGACACTTGTAATCATTAGGTGATCATAGTCTGTAAGTAGCAATGGTGTTTCTGGTGATGATGGGGAGTCGTTCCTCTCCCTTTCCCTGACTTTCTGGTTTGTGTCCCAGTTTAACTAAATCCCATTAAAAAGGCTTTCATCTCAGTGCACTTCATTACAGACATAAACGCCATGGCTCACCCCAGAGAGAGGCAAGGATTAGATGAGACGAGCTCATCCAAAATGTTACGCTCTTGAACCCCAGCTGTTTTTTTAATAAAGACGCTCATTTTAAATTCTCAATATTGGATTATCTAAACAGACCCTCCAGCGCAAAAGATGTCATTGAGGTCAGGCTTGTTGTGGTAACGTACAGGTTTGTGTTTCTCTTTGCCCTTGAACAGAGTTAAGATACTGAGTGGATTTTGACTGCAGAGGTTGCTATGAATTTACTATAAGAATTAAACCAACATCCTAGGGAATTTTTCAACATGTTCTGGGAAGAAACAGGACAGTAGAGCAAGGGAGAGAGTAGGGAGAAAGTAAATCTGGGTTCTCTAGGCTAAATTAGTGTGTGAGGGGGGATAAGGACTGCAGGGAGGGAGCGCGGTATTGTCTGTGAATGATTGGATGCGATGGGTCAGAGGCTTTCACACACATTTATGAATGCTTATTTTAGGCAGAGCCCAAGCTGAGCTAATCTTTACTGCTTGCCTGAATAAGGGTGCTGATTAAAAGCTAATTATATGCTGCAGATTTGGCCCCTGGTGAAGACTCTGCTGAGTGCATGCCTGTGGGCCTCAGCTGAAGATACCCAGGCGTGTGTGTTTAAAAAGTCAGAATAGAACAAGACATCAGCAGGCTTGATTTGAGCATTTGTAGCAGTGGAACAAAACTGAGTTAAACTTTTTTATGATTAAAGCAATAATATTAAATGTTTTCTTTTTCTGGGAACAAGAACATTTTGTGTTTGTGTGCTTGACACAAGACAGATTTTTTTTTTTGGTTTGTTTTACTTCTGAATATTTTTGTCTCGTGTGTGTGTGTGTTTTTTTCTACAGTATTTATAATATGGAGCATAGATGTGAAGATGAACCAACGTACTAAATCAGTGTGCGTATAACTGTAATTCGATGCAGGTTTTGGCTGATTTTTAGACGAATCAGTTTTCAAATGCTCATGTCAGTAAAATTTGATCCGTTCAGGTGAGAGATGAAAGGTGCATTTGCGAGTAAGTGTAGGGCCTCTTTCTGTGTTGCCAATTTAGGTGGCGCTGTTTTTTCACCAAATGTTACAGATGAGTAGCAGAAAGAAATGCTTTTTTTCTAATGAATGTCTTTAGGTTTACATTTAGGTAAGCTTAACTGGCCTAAGCTTTGCTATTGGTCAGTCAGGATTACCAAAGGCACTTCTCTGTTTACAATGTCCAGAATAATCAGAGAGGTTTTTATAAAGACTCTATCTCTATGGAAAACAAAAGCTGCCACAGATATGGAAATGGACAAAGAATAGCCAAACATTACTGATGAGAGAGCAAGACAGCCAGTGTAGGACAGCTCTAGATGTCAACATAACAAGCTAATGGAAGAGATAATGCTGGAAATAACATTAAGACTGACTGGGAGCAAAGAAGAGAATTTGCTCCCAGAATATTTCTGTCAGGCCATATGAGGGGGTATGTGCTACAACAATAAAATTGAGCTGACTGAGCAGCTGAGACACCAGCCACCATGGTGACCCAGATTGACTTATTGTATCAGTTGTTTCAACTGAGATAATTGAATGAAAAAATTAATTTTCTGTGTTGTCTTTATTTTTTTGGACTTCATTATAATTATAGTTATAATTATAAACATTAAGTGACGCTTGCTTATGTCTACAAACAGCAGGTGGTCTCTCGGAGGAGCCTTAACAGTGGTGATCTTTACAGTATTGTCCTAACCTATTAAATATCTACTAGTATAGTTTCTAGATTAATTTGATTAAGCGTATTACAGTTCTGCTTCACATTTTAGTATTCAGAGCTTATTGTGGTCTAAAACTGACAAATAAAACTAAAACTTAGGGGTTTTTTGAAGATTAAAATGCCTAAAATTACTCGCAGGTAATAATTGCCACACTTTACTGCTCGCTACCAATGCTTGAAGGTTTGTTGGAGATATCACTGTGCAAAGATTAGCATGAAGACCTGAGAGATAAATCAGACAGGTCAGCTGTACAGTTTTGGAGAAGTTCAAAGGGTAAAGCGAAAAGCAAGATCTGAGGCCCTGAAGATCTGACAGAGCGCCATACATGCATGCATTTCCCCTAAGGCCTTTTTTTTTTGGAAAGATCCAAAATGAACTGCAGCTCTAGGTCCAATGCTATATGGTGCCATCAACTCCAAAAAGTTCTAAAAACCATGATCCATTTGGCTTCAGAATGCATTACTTTATGTCGGTCCACATAAAATACCACTTAAATGCACTGAAGTTTGTAGTGGTAAAGTCACTAAGTCTAAGAAGGGGTACAAATATCTTTGGGTGGTACAGTATATACCACTGTATCAGTAACGTGTCTAAATGAATTCTCCCGGAGCCTTGCTTCTAGCTACCATTGCACGGTTTTATCACTCAGACAGGATGGTGTTAGTATCTCCTAAAGATGCAGCAGCTGAGAGAAAATAGACTAAATCCTTCACTGCCTGTTAGCATCTTGTCCTTGACATCATTACTCCTCCAGCTTGTCAACGTTCTACTCCTATAACCCTCCCACAGGAACCAACGTGGGTTCAACACTACAGCAATACACGCAGAAAACAAGGTGTCTCACAGACAATTACCCAAAGGATATTTTATGTCTATTTTCGTCTCAGGAAGTGATAAAGTCACTTTGTTTAGCTATTTGTTTTCTTGAAGAGACTCTTAGGAGGAATTCCAACAAAGCAGCAAGTAAAACACATTAGGTTTTTATCAGCTACTTTACGAGCTGAGAAATAAACTTGTAAAGAGAAAAGTAAGGAAGCAGTTTACTGGAGTGTTTTAAGTATCTTTGTTGGCAAATATTGAGCTGCAGTTGTTTTTTGTGTAGCAGGCTACAAAAAAGTTTGGTCTCATATCTTTGATTCGATTGCACGACACAAAGTCAGTTTAAAATCACTTCACCAAGATGGAACAGCATGACAATGCAGCTCAGGAGTCCTGTCAACAACACGGAGGACACCTCTACAGGCTCACCTTCGTGCCAAGGACGACATCATTCACAGGATGATCTCACCAGGTCTGTGTCTGTTTCTGTGTCTGGGTGTTTCTGTGTGTGCAGAAAAGCCAGCAGAGGATCTGAGAGCTAGTTGATGACTGGAGGCATCCTGACAACTCCAACCTTCCCTCTCTAACTATTATTTCTCCCCTCTCCTCTTTTCCTCCCCCACCTCTCTTGCCTGTCTTTATTATTAGTGGCAGCTAAAGGCAGCAGACCGGAAAATTCCCATTGAGAAACAGAACACACATCTGCATATTACAGCCCCGGTTCACGTCAGCTATGAGTGAATAAATTAATACATGAATAACAATGAAAATCATCCATGAGTTTCCTCCCCCAATCTTTAAATGGAACTGTGTGTGTGCGTGTGTAGGAAGCGGAGGAATATAAAAACCAAAGTGTGTTATATATAGTCTGATTTGCATAAAATCTATAGAACTAGCCCAAGTCAAACGGTGCAAGTGTTATGAAGGCAGTTTTTTTTTATTATTCTTTAATGATTCAGTCTCTCAACTTAAACACTGGAAAATGTAATCTCAAGACTCATAAAGTTTATTTAATATGGACACAAACATTTAATTAAAAAGTTTAACTTTTCCATTTTTAAAAGCAACACTAATTTGATCAGCATTGAGTCCTAATTTTGCAGGACTCAGTGCTGTGAAAATGTGACAAACGTCAAATAATCTGGAAAGGTTTACAAAGTAATTTCTATGGCTTTCAAACTCCACTGAAACACTTTGAGTTGTTAATCACATGATGAAACAGGGATGAGCCTTTACTGGTACCACCAACATGCCAACAACTTTCCAACAGCACACTGTGGACTCAGTCACACAATAAGACAAAATTAATGTAAAAGCACTCTAGGCAACACTTGACTCAGTAATGATTCAACAAAAAGAAATACAAATATGGTATCCACTGAAGAGTTTCTGGCAAAAGCCAGTGATGACCAAAAAGAACACAAAGGATTGTCTCACATTTTTCAAACAACTTTATGACTTGCAAGTTTCTCCTCAGGATGCAGTCAGGTTCTGCTAATAAACTCATTATTTGATTCCAAAACTCCAATAAATCTGTACAGGAATTAATATTTTTTCACAGCACTGTACATTTGCATGTTATGCTGCATCATATAAGAATAAGATTTTTTTTGAAAAAAAAAAAAAAAAAGCAGAAATCAATACAATTAATACATGTCTTTGTATAACACCAACAGAGCACAAGATTGGAACATTAGAATATATGCTAAGCAAAAGCCAACATGTCACCTACCCCTGTGAGATGTCTGCTTCTGGCTTTGTTAGCATACCCCACATACACCACCACACTCATTCTCATCTCATTCAGCCAAGATTACATCTGTTTACCAACGCTTGTCGACTTTAGTTACGTGTACAACACAGCAAGGGTCTCTGGAGGTCCACCGAGCTGCACACAATAAACGCTCCAACTGTTTGCAGCCTATTCTGCTCACGGGCTGTTACACAATAGCTCTGGTGAGATCAGTTTAAACTTTGAGAGGATGCTCCTCTTGATGCCCACAAAGACACTCTGTGACTCTCTGCAGAGAGAGCTTATCACTTGTGTTGAGAATAATGCAAAGGAAGGAGGATACGTGTGAACTTTGGGAACTACGTGGTATGGCAAACCTTTTTACACCATATATCATGTGTGTATTATCAGACTGCTCCAGAATGCAATGCAAGAGACAGCGTTTGTCTCTGTCTGCCCCTCAACATCTGACACCACCCACTCTCTCTGTTCAGACTGGTCTCTAAGAGCCTTCACTAATCTTTAGCCCTTCTCTGTGTTGCTCATGCATCTCTCCCCATCCACTTTATCCTGCTCTATCTCCCTTCTATTCTACCTCTTCTCCCTCTCTTACTTCCATTTCTGCCCTTAGATGTGGTTGGTAATAAGTCACTCTGCTGTAATTTAGACCTTCCAAAGGCCTGTAATGATGGGGATCAGAGAAAGGCTAAGGTGGAGGTGAGATGAGAGGGGTTGCAGGGCCTTTTCTCTGGCTGGAAAGAAAGCCTTTCATGAGGCAGCTGCTGGGTGAAAAGGATAAAACTTTGCAAAATGGAAGAGGTTTTAGGGCATAAAAGAGAAACTCATCATCTGCAGACTTTATTACATCAAAGACATTCTAAAATCAATATTTCAAATACCAAAAAGAATAAAATATTGGATAAATTATTGTAATATGAAAAAAACTACGTTGATTTTACCAGAACTTAGCCGACTAGTACAAAGCATCATCTCTTGAATTTGCTGTGATTCACCTTCCAAGGACTATTTTGGAAGGAGAAATAAGGTAGCTTATTATACCATCTGACTCACTATGAGATCACTGAAGTCACATACTTCTCTTCAGTCAAATCAGGCAAGATGTCATTTTTTCTTTTTAAACCTTGGATCACATTCATTTCAAGCGTTAGTCTGACATAAAGATTCGCAGTAGTTATTTAAACAAATTTAATTTGTCATGCTATCTTGCGCTAGAGAGTTATTTTCAATACATCAGTTCAGAAATGGAGCAATTAGTTTTACATTGGCACAGAACGACAGAAGTGTTTTGCCATCAGCTGTCAGATATTTCAATATACACTTAAGTAAGCTGGGACAGATGTGGCCATCTATCTTTGGCTTTTGATTTTCCTTCATTTGTTGTTTACTTTATTACGTGGTTCTTAATCTAATGCAAGCGGTGCTTGTGCAGAATGGATTTCAATCAGGTTACAATGGCCATTGTAGTGTTTGTGTGTAAAGATTTGATGAACACCCCACCCCTATTCACATGGTGGACACAATCACTGCCCAAGTTAAACTGTTGAAGGTTGAATCAGAGCACCCTAATACAAAGAGAAGACAGGAGGACGGATAGTAAACAGTTTGAACTAAAAATTAGGAAAAATCTGAAGCCTACAAAAACAAGAGACCAGGGAAAAGCCAAAACAAATCACAGGATAACCACCACATGCTGGTGGAGGATCTGAGAAACAGGTGACTAACTAATGCCAGGGAGGTGATTACTGAGATTAGTAACAGGATGCAACTCTGAGGGAAGGCAAGTAACTCAATGTCAAGTAGGAAAATGGGAAGTTGTTTGTCAGCTGCCAGTAACTTGCACAAAAGAAGAAGAAAATTAAAGAAAATGGCTGATGGAATACACTGGGAAATTGATAAGCAAGAAAACAGAAACCTTAGAAATATACCACCCCATGAGCCATCATAAGAAAAGTATGACACACACTAGAATCACAATAAGAACATCTAAGATGATTACAGTTCCAGCCTCCTTGGCTTATAATTGCAAAACTTGTCCAACTTTGTCAAAACTGCAAAGACTTCCTCAGATCATCCTACACAAATAAGAAAATATAGGAAACTGTTATTAAATGTAGACAACCACCATTATTTGCCAGAAATATCTGCAGCTCCTTCAGTGTTGTTGGTCTCTCAGCAATCCCGTTTTGTTATTTAATCAGTTTGGTAAAAAGCTCAACATTTTGCTTTCCCAATGTGCCTCTGTGTTTGTATTTTTGTCTGTACTGACATAATAACATCACAAAGTTGCTGTAGATTTGTTGTTGTAAATATGCAAATTTACCCTCAGAAAGGTGCTCTATTCAAATGAGATCTGGTGACTGAGGACACAATCGAAGGGTGATCATGGTCGGCAGCGATTCCTACTCAGGTCGGCTGCAGTCTAAACCAACCAGCAACCTAAATTATTGATAAAAAGCAAGGTAAAGCCATGTTTTAATTTCGTTCTTTTCACCCTAGCTTTTAAATGCTACAGCTCACTTTTAGATTGAGCAGAACAGCAATGTTTTTCCATTCTGCTTTAGTACAATTTCATTGAACTGAACGTCTGTTTTACTTAATCTAGAGATATATTGTACATTATTTTCAGTAGTAGTTTTATTCAGCTCCCGCTTAACGTGTAAGTTCAAACATTCACAACCCACAAATCATGTTCTCACACAGTACAATTTCTGCTCTGATACGACCTGACTGCTCACACTGTATGTGGGAACACGACAAGTCAGACTCTTGAATCCGAAACTAAAAGAAGAGGAAGAAGAAAAACCTGGAAGTGAGAAGATGGTCACTCTAGAATGAGACAATCCTCAGTAAAAACAAACATGCTTCTTTGACAATCTTTGCTATTCTGTGTAAACAAAAGTGCAGAAAAGCTCCTTTTTCTCTCCTGCTCTTATATTGGCACATTCACAGTGTGAGCGATTCGGGTAAATTTGCCTCATGGTGATACTTCAACAGTGTTATACCCTCATGAGTGGCGACCAGAATTTCAAACAGGTTTGATTTTCAAGCGACCATATGCTTGCTGATTGGGATCTGGCTTTAAGGTGTTAATCGCTTCTCATTACCCATTGTTTACTATACAGTGCACAACACAGAATTAGGCCGACATTTAGCCCCAATCGAAAAACTGTCACAATTGTCACAAGTTGAAAATTCATTCAAAATGGGCCAAAAATGGTAGAGTCTATAATGGTGTTCCATTATATCCAGACTTTGAGATAAACAGTAAAAAAATGACTGAAAAAGGGGTCATGCCAGGTGACCAAACTGACAAGATGCTGAATAAACAGCCTGATATTTTCTGACATTTAGTAAACTCACCAACAGCTCAATTCATTTAGCAGATATGTCTGCAGGAGCGATGGCAGTAAAGGTTTATGTATCAGAAAAAACAGATAAGGGCTGATAGTTAGAGTCAAATGGCCTTCTCCACAAACACATGAAGCTGACCTGTAAGAACCCAGGTAAACACAAACATTGTATGGTGTTTGAGAGATATGCCCCCTCTTGGTGGCCTTATGGATGCCAGACCTCATGTTTTTTGCTACACAGAGCTCTGCATGTCAGCCCGGCTTGCCTGGCGACCTTTTCTCAGAGTCTGAACTGCTGCTACAAAGCGGGGCTGCACCCTGGGGCAAAGTGAGGAAGAGCGAGGGAAGGACAGTGAGGAGAGGGGACTGGAGGTGAGGAAATGGCAACAAAAGCACATGACTCCAAAGCCACGTTGAACTTCAAGAAATTGTGAAATCCACATGGAAAAGACAGCCCAGTGAAACTACAAACAGGGCACATCCACATTTACATTCATGATTATCCTTTGAATAGAATATCCAGGAATACTCACACTGAACCTCTAATATATACACTACAAAGTCTATAGAAGCACATCTGTGTTCAAAGGCATATATAGAGAGAAGGAAAATTTCAGAAAAATAGGGAAATTGCAAGGCAACACAAACATAAAAGCAGATGTTCAAATGCATTTATGCATAAAATCCTTGGCTTTAATCCAGTTTCTCATGCGTTAGTAAAACAGAAAAAGCCATAGAGTTAGTCATAGAACAAAATAGGAACACTAAAAATGACAACTACCTGCATTAGCATTTATTCACACCACAATAAACGTGAATAAATCAGAAGAATTAAACAACAAAAGAGCACAACAAAAACAAAGCAAAATCTGCTTCCACTCATAAAGAAAACATTCATACTTATTGAAGACTAACACAACAAAAGCAAACACACATGACCAAAACAGTTGTCAAAATGTTAGAATTATGAATTCATGTCAGCCCAATGTCCTCTGCTCTTGCGGTGGCACATGGATGTTGAACATTACATTCTGCGCAGTGGTGAAAGTAACACAGCGTATCATTGGACTGGAGCTCACAGCTCATTGATGTGTCGTAAATATCATTGTGTACATTAACACTATAAACACCAGTAAGCTAAGGAGGATACCAACAGCATTTAAACGGGTAATTTGAACCAACAAATGAGATGAGGAGCAAATTTTATCGCAAAGCTCTGCCATATATTACACTCATAAAGGAACTGTAAACTGTATTTGCACCCATAACGCATGTCATCTTGTAAATAAGGTCACTCATGAATTAATTAATTTCTTGTAATAGATTTTCTTTTAAGCCACTACAAGACTATTTTATTTCATGCCATGCATGCAGGCATATTGAAAAACCCTGGCTACAGGGATCTAAGTGTGAGAGCATGCGTGTGCCACAGGGTCAGGACAGGGAGTAGTATTTTTGTGGTCCACTCACCATCTTGTTTTCTTTTCATATATAAGAATCAACTGACCATCATAAAATTAAATGTCAGTGCTCCATGAATTTCCCCAAGTGATCAGATAATTTTAGCCAGATTAAAAGAAAGAACAGTAGGTCAAAGAGTCAGTTTTGATTCTAGTTTTAAACACCTGACAGCTGAGCTAAATATATCTTTATCGGTGCATAGAGCATGACATAGCATCAGATAGATATATACTATTATTGGGTTATAGTTGAAATAATTGTGTCCCAATTGTTTTATTCTGTAGCACAGCACACATCCCAAAAATCCTTGGCTACCTATTATCTAGAGATCCAATTGTCTTTTCTGCAGTGTGTAATGCATATTAAGGTGTTGGCATAGACTTATCTTTCTTTGCTCGCGGGTGTCCTTTCCCCATTGAAGCAAAAGGCAGATGCACAATAATGTGACAAGATCATTATTGTAAATGTACTGCACTTGTAACAAAACTTTAAAAAATATGATGTTTTAGGATTTGCTTTATGTTAACCATCTTCAGCCCACAAACAAGCTGAGCATTCACTATAAAATCTAGCATTTAGCAAAGCCATGTTTCATCATTATACAACATGGCTCTAATTTTAACATCTGGGGAAGTTATTGCCAATCAGATTTGTCAGTGAGCTTCCCAGCATATTCTCCATAATGACTGAATGAAATCTTTTAATCGCGGAGACATTCAGACTTTCATCTTTCCGAAGGAATGGCTGCTCCACATGTCTGGTATCCATGCCAGAGGGAGAGAGGGAAAAGGGAAAGAGAGAAGAGCCTGGACCCACTGTCAGCTCAGTGAAGCAGAGAGAAAGGCAAACATGAGCTGACATGAAACAATGTGCTTGGAGTAACATGCACACATTGCATTCTACATATACACCGAAAACTAATTTAAATTTTCTTGGTTGCTCTTAAAATCCTGTGATCTCTCAACATGTTAGCATCTATACCACCCACAGAAACCACCTTTACAAATGACATGAGAGCTGACATAGACATGGATGCACTGAGGCATGTATTTCTATTTCCCCAGCACAAACTACTAACTCTGTAGCATTTAGAAATTCTAAAAATATCAGAAGCAGGCGAGCAGGATGCACACATATACACAGACACACATCCAGAGCACAGGAGATGTGGTGGAGTCGAGGACACCGAAGAGCTGGCAGCCTGAGGGAGTCAGCAGAAGGTGAGCAGAGATAAGGCTGCATGATTGTGACTGTGTGTCAGAGAGAATCTGCGCACCACAACTGCAGCATGTCCTCCTATACACACCCCAACATAAAAAAACACATCTTTTTATATGCACTCTGCATCCCTTGCAGCAGTGTACCAAAACAGGGAATTTAGACCGCAACACATGGGCTTAGTGCCTGACAAAGTTCTGGAAAATTAGTTCTCTAGACTCGAGTAAGCTGACTACATTCTTGCAAATCTCAACATTTGGATAAACAAATGACATCATAAACAAATGATAAAAGGTAAATAATGCAACGCTTTTCATATCCTCCAGTGAATCATACATTCACATGTTTAGAAGTGCCACAATTTTACATCTGTAAAGTTTTTTTTTCAGATTTTGTCAATCTATTGTTAAAGTTCAGTATTGATTGTGATTTGTCAACTGATTTTCAATAATTGCCCCTTGATATTAAATGGAATACAAGAAATATTGCTTTTGTAACAATTATTAACAAATACATATAACCTATATAAGAATAAGTGCTATTTTTATTACTTAGGTGTTCATTTAGCATGAAATCTAAAGTAGTTCACACTAAATGAACTAATAAAAACAGAATAAAAAATTATCTAAAGGGAAAGAACAACATTTAGACATCATGACATCATAAACTTGTTCCTTACTCTTTTCTTTTGCATGATATTTCCAGCTCTCTTTCAGAGTTATTGGTAACAATAATGTTTATCAGTGCTTCCAGGCTTTGATACACTTTTGATTTGTTAATCATTCCAAACAAAAATATAAGGCAATAGATTCAATTGTTATCTTCAGCAGACCTGTAAATGACACTGGAGAGTATGAAAAATAACATGTCTCATTTTACTCTTAAAGTGAGACATTTCTAGGAGTTTTACTCCTAGAAACATCAACACATTGCGCTCCTAATTAGTTCCTCAGTTGCTGACTTTGCTTTGCTCCAATTGCATTGCAGTGTGTTTGTGGGTCTGTTTCCTCACCCCAAGGCTCTGTCTGAACACATTTTTGCAAACAGGATCCAATTTGTTTAACTTCTGTTGTATACAGTAATGGGTATGTGTGCAGGGAAGCTCGTGACTCTGCACTGTGAACACTGTGTGGGATTCTGTTAATCTGCATGGCTCTATTGTGCTAGGCAGAGCTAAAAATTGAGTTAGGCCTCATTCTGCAACTAAAGTGGTCAGCCAAGCAGCTCCTGGGGGCCTACCTGTGCTTCCTGGCATTTTGCCACTGCTGATTTGCTTCAGCCTCTTTTGGTGTGATTTGCCGTTGTAGTGAATCTGGGCCTGGGCGGCTGAGTTCAGCTGAATGTTGCAGACCTCACACAGTGTGTAGGTCCGCTGCTTCCGCTCTCTTTTGGGTCTGTAGGGTGGAGAGTGCCGAGTGCCCCCCTGTGATGTGTCATGTAGTTTTTCACCTTCATTCTGGATCTCAGAGCAAGATTCACTATCCATCTGAATAAGTTGTTCCCTGCCAATACTGTTCCTTTCCAGGTCAGGAAATGGAAAAGACGATGGGCTGAAAGGACGTTTCATGCCTAAAAGAGAATAAGAGGGGAGATGATAAAAGACATTAAATACAGCATAAAGCACCACAACTTAATGATTTTCTCATTTTTTATTAACATAGTTTGATGTTTTATGTCATGTACATCCAGTTTAGTGTCACTCTTTTACAAATTAATCTTCCTAGAGAGGATAGTTCCAAAAGAAAAAGATGCAAAGCTTACAGGAGACTAAGATCTTTTTTCTTTGAATTTTATGTAAATTAATCCTTGTCTGCAGAAACATAGACATATCTTCTCTCCACATCAATGACCATATTAGATCACCGACAAGAAAAGCACTTGTACTTAATCACAGGATCCAACAAGGCTCCACATGGGGGAGACAGAGTGCTGTAGCACCGTTTCTCTGAGGAACAGTAAAGCCACTGTTCAAAGCTCTTTTAAAAGTGATAACTTCATGCCTATTTTTTGCCTTTGCAAGCCAAACTTCAACATGAACCTATATTTACTACAGGCACACAGTAAAATGTCTCAGTATAGAGTTTGAGAAAAAAAGAAAAAAAAACTCTGCCCTAACTCTCAAAGGAGGACAGCAGAATTGTGAAAAGATTGTACTTCAAACCTAAACATTTATATAATAGAATTATATCACACAGCTGTAAAAGTACAAAAGCCTGGGGCAAACACACTTAAAAAAAAGTAAGCAAGATAAAATTTCTGCTGTATACGGTACTATTTGTAAATAAATGAGTGAAAATGTGAGTCTACAGTAGCTTTGCAAAGGATTGAGACATCACTTGGAAAAAAAAAAAATCCCTGAAATACACCCAGCTGTTTTTCTATGTGGCTGATTTTCTGCCTCTGCTTCAAATTATTTACCTTTTCAGCCACAACTGCTCAGGCACACAAAAACAAAGTGAAGCCAAGTCTTCAACCCATATACGCTGACAAGCATGTAAAAAACCCACTTTGACACACACACACACACACCCCAACACAGACACATAGTATACAGTTCTCAAAAATACATTAGAGCAAGCCGCTCCATGAAAGCTGCAATTCACGTTGCCAATCTGGGAGCACTCAAGAGACTCCATCAGATGTTTTCTAAAGAGCTTTAAGTAATGCTGGTCTCTGGCACTAAATAAATAAAAAATAAAAAACTCTGTAGTCTTCACTCAGGAATCCCCTTGCACTCCAGCCAAGCAACTAGTTGCTGCCAATTAGCATGGTTGTGAAAACAAAACCCAAAATGAAAACTTGCTGTGTAATATGTGGAGCAAATTATACCCCTCTATCCTCTAAGACAACCAATAATCAAGAGACGTTTCTACACAGAGGTGGGATTCATGTTTAAAAAACAAGCTGATGAAAAATCTTAGCAGTTCTTGAAAACTTCGGAAGGGAAAAAAACAAAAAAGAAGTTTAACACTGGAGGACTGAAAGGTGACTCCTGAGTATTATTATTTTTTATTTATGTATTTTTTTTTTATGAAATAGGATTTTTAATATGTTTGCATCTCTGGTTTACAAACCTGTTAGAAAAGCAACAGGTGGATTCAGATGTTCCCTTGAAAAATAAAGAAGTTTCAAATATAATATTTAAAAAACAACAATAATAATCCAAATTGGTGCAACGGAAATCCTTCCCCTACAAACCGACATGTAAAGCCAAGTCTGCAGATGATTTGACTTTTACAGCCAGGTACGTCGATGAACAGCCAAATTCACCCAGGCTTTGACCCCTACCTTGTAGCGTCTTCCACCAGTGAGCAAGGCAGCTGCAACTCCTTTATTTAATCAGTAACATCCAGCACACAGACTGTTTGGGGTTGTTGTAACCTCACATATTTTTTTCTCAGAAAATCATTTCTTTTCGTCAGTATGAGTAAATTCCATTGCGGCCAACAGGTTGTTTTCTTTTTTTCTGTTTTAAAATATAGCTGTACAAGATGTACTTGAAGCGGTTTTTTTGTTTACTAATTAGTTTGTTTTCCTTATTTTATTTGCTGATAACAAATTTTGTGTGGAGTTTACACATATTTTGAATCCGATAAGTAACAAACAAGCACATGATCACATATTTTTATAACTTTCTCCCGCTGTAATACATTTCTTTGAGAGCAACATTTCCCCATGTTTATCTTTAACAATAATTTACACACTAATGGAATATATTACTGGAACAAACATTCAGGATATTGTAAAAGACCTGAAATACTAAGTTCCTTTAAGTCTAGACTAAAAACCCGCCTGCTTAGAGCTGCTTTTGAACCATGATATATTAAACAATAATTGGGGCCTGAAATAGCAATGCATAAAGAGAGCAGTGACTGACATGCGACTGACTTATCCCTTGTGGGATCACTGGTGCCTATCTCCAGCGGTTAACACACTCACACCTAAGGACAATTTAGAGAGACCAATAAACCTGGCAGTCATGTTTTTGGACTGTGAGGAAGCCGGAGCACTTGGACAAAACCCACACATGCACAGAGAGAACATGCAAACTCCATGCAGAAAGAGCCCTGGATTCAAACCCAAGACCTTCCTGCTCCAAGGCAACTGAGCTACCAACTGCACCACTGTTATTATTAGTACAAGAACCACCAACTCCTGTCCACAACTCCATAAGTCACCTAACCCATGGAATTATTATCAGTGAAGATAAGTTAGAGACGGATAAGGATAGGATAAGGATAAGTAACTATTAGTAGTTATAAACATATATTAATAATAATAACATTTATATATTAATATTTAATAGTATATGTAGCTTAATTAAGCTAATAATTTCTTAATATCAAGTTAATATTACCTTAATATTAAGTTATTACTAATAACTCAATAACTTAAGTAACTATCAACTTAAGTTAATATTAATAATATTAACTTATTAATATTAAGTTAATATTAAGTCAAATTAATAAATTATTAACTTTATAAATTTAAAGTTAATAATTTAAATTAAGTTAAAATATTAACTTAATTTAATAACTTGGTTAATAAGTTATAAATAACTAGGTTATTTAAGTTAATAAGCTATAAATAACTTAGTTAAATAAGTTTATAATAACTTATTAAACTAAGTTACTAACTCCTTAACTTCATTTAATAATCTAAGTTATTAACTTAAGTTAATAACTGTTGCTGCAGGTACACTTGTCTTTTTGTCTGGTCATCTTCTCAAGCATTATTTATTTCTTCCGACCTTAGCTCGGTCCAGGTCCCCTCTTTCATTTGATTTTTTGGGGAAAGACGTCTCTAATCCTTCTCTGTGGCGGGTCATCCTCTCTGACGGAGGTTACCAAAGACACGTCTTCTGCCGGGGTCCGAGCACCAGAGATTATTTGTCAAATAAACTTTCTAATAGCCACTTTCTCTCTGCGGGTCAAAATGAAGCCTGGGAATAAATTCAAACTGGAAGACTCTTCATCTCACCTGTCCAGCCAATCACCTCATCATGCTCCTCCTTCGTAAACTTTCTAATAGCTACTTTCACTCTGTGTGAGTCTTTCCAGGTTGAAATACATTTATGTCAAAGATGTAGCAAAATTTACCTCTGACTTCTTAGCATTGGAGCCTTGAAATGTGTAATCATTTGTACTCTCGCTGCTATTTTCAGAGGAACAACCTCCTCTTGGTGTTCTCCAGGTCTCTTATTTAGTAAAAGTATGTCAATGTTTTCAGAGCACGAGAAAAGAGTCTTCTGAAAGAATTTTGTTTCTTATTCTGGTGCTTCTTCAGTTCATTTTCAAAACATGACACAACTACATTGTCAACTAAATTATGTTCGATAAGGGCCAGCATCCTTCCAGTGGAGCAACCTAAAGTTTCAGTGATGCTCTTGAAAACCTTGTGGCACAGACTAGGAATGCATTTCTGTTTAATTTGAAATTCCTGCCTCTCAACTTTCGCCCAGATTTTCCCCACAACTCGTTCTTCAGTGACTTCCAGGAAAGCAACATAATTTTGCCTTCTTGATTCTTCTAGACATTAACAACTTCACTAAAAGCCAAACTGTTTCTTTCCTGTCTTCCTCAGACACTCCATCCTCTGAAATATCTGAGAATTTCTTTGAGGAAAGTTTTGACTTTCTCAGCTTTTC
This sequence comes from Brachyrhaphis roseni, assembly GCA_903066815.1. Taxonomy (NCBI): domain Eukaryota; kingdom Metazoa; phylum Chordata; class Actinopteri; order Cyprinodontiformes; family Poeciliidae; genus Brachyrhaphis; species Brachyrhaphis roseni. Next base: position 16,906 of record CAEFZY010003116.1, read on the forward strand.
AATTTTTCTCTTCATTGTTATAAGTTCCTGGATCAAAATGGTGACATGTTGTATCAAAGAATTGAATCTTATACCCACCTGCAGCCACTGTGAGGGGTCTTCTTTGTCCAAAGGAGATATGGCCGCTGAAATTACATGTTTTAAGAAAAGCATGTCAAACGTACTCTCTGTCTGGAAGTGCTCTTCGATGCCCATGACTCGAGCAAAAGCCTGAAAAATGATGTTGCCCATTATGGCTTTCAAGTCTTTGCATTCATATTGGGAGATGTTGATGATGTCCAAAACCACATCTGAACAGACCTGTGTCATGTAGTGCAACAGATCTGCTATCTTTGTTTTGATGCTTTGATCTGGACATCCAGATGCCAGATCTTCCCACTTCCGTTCTGGAATATTGTGGATAAACTCATCGATTGCAGGAATCACAGAGTTCTCCACTATAACCTGGAGCTCATTTCTCAGTACAATTGAGAAACCCATCTTGCTGTCGTACACTTGAATCTGCTATCACTTCCACCGATTTTGAATGTGGGAGAATTTTAGCTAAAGGACTCGTATTATGGCAAGCCGTTTTAACATAAATTCGGTTTTGCAGCCGTTACATTCCAGATAGCTCAAATTGTTTTATGACTAGACGTTTTAGCGATTTAAGATATCTCTAATTACATTCTGACTAGTCGAAATGACGTCAGATTT
>CAEFZY010003120.1:0-37387 GCA_903066815.1 Brachyrhaphis roseni
TATATATATATATATATATATACACACACACATACTCGGGCTGTCTGTTATAAATGTGATTATGTGAAACGTGTTAAGTAAAGGAATTTAAACCTTCGCCCCATCAATCAACATGTTAGATTAGGTCAGATCTCGATGTCTCTGTCTGATCAACTCTCCGCCCTCTGGCTCCTCCGATAAATCAAACACAGATGTTGAAGCAAACACGGCCCACTTCCCCTCCTCTCTCACCCACGCGGCTGTCCAGCGCGGTGGAGTGAGGCTGAGCAGCTTTTGGCCAAAAAGGACGGACCGGAGAAAGGGAAGCTTTTGCCCCAGAATCACTGGAGCCACAGAGTTTGGATCCGTGCGGAGGTCGGGTCCATGGAGTCTTCTCTTGAGTTCTCCAGCTCTCTGGGCAGCGTGTCCTCCCTGATTAGCCGCTGTCGGACCTTCAAGGTGCTGGTGATTGGAGACTCCGGGGTGGGGAAGACCTGCCTGACTCACCGACTGTGCGCCGGGGAGTTCCCCCGCAGGAGTGAGGCTACGATCGGGGTGGACTTCCGCGAGAGAGCGCTGGAAGTTGATGGAGAGAAAATAAAAGTAAGAGGAGGCTTTTTTGCTAAGATACTCGTTTTAAGTTAAAATCACCCCGAAGACGGTGCAGACACGTACAGTGTGCCAAAACATTTTTTTTTATTTATTTATTTTTTATATACGCACAGCATAGATCGTTCTCAAGCTAAAACATTTTTGGTGTTTTCTTCCTCTTCTTTCATGGAGCTGTTGCTTGTTCTCAGCTGAGCAGCAAATTCCCAGGATAGCAGAAAATGAGCCGGACTTTCTGTGTCTGCAGCTTATAAATCACCGCGTGGAGAAGTAATTTTAGTGGCATGTTGAGTGTGAACCTCACCAGTGCATCTAAATCCAGCTAGGATAATTTGTCATGGTGCACTTGTGATTTGTTGGGAAGCAGCATCGTGCAGACATGACAATAAGCTCTCTAGAAAAAAATAAATAGATAAAAAAAAAAATATGTGTGGGTGTTTGGTTGGTTGGTTTCCTGAGTGTTTTGAAATTGACACATGAGAGAGGAAGTGTCTTAACTTTTTCTGCTCTATGCAGTTCAGAGGAGAGGGTTTGATTCCTCCTCTGGTCTCTGATGGGAGAAGTGTCTTATTGCTCAATAACAAAACTCATCTGCCTTAGATTCAAGATGTCATTTTCCCCCACTTTGTCTCGTTAAAATAAACAACTTTGCATTTGATGTGATAGGTAAACACAAACCGGAGTGTTATGAGGAAGTGGAAGGAAAAGGTTGCATGTGTTTCTTTGTTTCTTTTTTGTTTTTTCAAGTGCTTGCATCCAGTGCTTTGTAAAACCACAATTCACAGCAGCAACAGCTGTAAGCTTTGAAAGACTGATATTTGTGCCCATTCTTTGCAAAAACATCTGATTTTTACCGAGAACATCTGTGAACACCGGTTTTGTTGGGAGTTTTTGTTTTCTTTCTTCTTCTTGAAACAAAACTTTAAAAGTACAGACTTTAAAAGCAAATGTTTGGTTGAGATTAAACATTTTTCACAGGAAGAGTGAAAGTGACTTTCAGAGGAAAAGCTTGCTAAGATTGTAACATTGTACCAAAGAAAACCCAAGATTGATTGATGTCCATTCAATTAGAAAAAATTACAGATTATAATATTCTGTTGGATCAGTCATTTGCTGAATATCCAGATCTTTCTCCTGTCCATCCTGCTGGTGAGGAACGTAATACTGCAATTTGCTCCAAGTCCAAACAGGATGATGTGGCCATTTTGGATCGAATGTAACCTAGGAGAATGTCTGTCCGTCCGTCCGGAGATAGTGAAGCCACTGCATAACACGCCTGGAGCAGGTCAGAAAAATCTGAAGGCTCTGTGAAAACCAAACAGTAGAGGTTTAGTTAAAAATAAACAAAGACTTGTAAAACTCTGCCCCACATTCATTGATTGAGACAACGTGTAGGATCATGTTCTAGCAGCAAGAGATGGACTTTGAGTCCTGCTAATTCTCTTAGGACTCATCTGAAGACCTGGTACGAAACGGACCTGTCCAGCTGCTTATCCTGCTACTGAGTCAGTTTTAAAGTACTGAATGAATAAAATAATAATAAAAAATCTCGTTTCATAATATTGACCTGAATGTTCAAACATGTTTGTTTCTTTCCTTTGCTCGCTATCAGAAATGGCTCACTCTTATTTCTCTGAATGACGGCATCTTTTCTTTGCTTCTGTTCTGCCTGCTTGGAGCTATTTCAACACACGGATGCTTTTCCTCTGTTTGCCTTCAGCCTCATTCATTTCCTCTTTTTGTTAATTTTTTTTTTTTTTATGTTTTTGTTTCTGCCACCTAACTTTGAGAAAAGGCCACATCTCAGTTCTGTACTCAATCCCTTGTTTCTCATTTTGCACCCTGTCGATCAGCTCCAGCTGTGGGACACTGCAGGACAGGAGCGCTTCCGGAAGTCCATGGTGCAGCACTATTATCGGAACGTCCATGCGGTGCTGTTTGTTTATGACGTCACCTGTCCGGCCAGTTTTAATGGACTGGCTGCCTGGGTGGAAGAGTGTCGGCAGAACTCTCTGGGTCACGAAATACCCAAGTAAGTTAAAGTAAAAGGCCGGTTTCCATAATAGTATACGTATTTTTTTTTTACAAAAACTAAAGTTTCAAAATTGTCTTTTGCAAAACTGCACTTGATATGACATGATTTATCATCGCTGTCAGTCATTAAATAAGAAACGGGCTCTGATCTTGGATATATCCTTTGTCTTTTTGTTTGAATTAAAATCTGATTTTTATTAGTACTTCTACAAAGTTCTATGTAAATGAATATGAACATAATGGCAGGTTATCCCTTGAAAAAAATCTCCACTGGAAATTGTTTGTCTTTTTTATATATCACTTTCTGTTTTTTTCTAGTCTAATTACTGCAGTTCAGCTGTTAGTTTAGACAACATGATTAGTTAAAACTGGTTGATCTGTATAAGACGTTAAGTTTCCCCAAATAAATCTTGTAGGAAGCTTCCAATTTGAAAAATATCCCATGTCCCAGGTAAGTCCTGTGGAATTCAACATTGAGACGCGTTTCATTTGTTACCTTTCTCCTCAGGTTCCTCATTGGAAACAAGAGTGACCTCCGTGATGCCGGCAGAGCCGACTGCCAAGTGAGCCAGGAGCTGGCGATGAACTTCGCCAAGGCTCATGGGATGGTTTTCTTTGAGACTTCCGCCAAGAACCCGCCTAAGAAACGCCTAAATGGACGACGAGGTGAAGGAGAGGAGCTGTGTCAGCGGAGTAAAGTGGAGGACATTGTCTCTGCCGTTGGGATGATGCTGAAGAGACACAAAACACTAATGGCTAATTCACCAGCATACAGCGGATCTTTTAAAGTTCACAGGAAAAAACAGGAAAAGGAGCCGTGGACTTGCTGCTGAGAACGGTTCTGATTCCCTCCACACTCTACCCCCAAGTACAAAATGTGACTCTATTGCTTTTTAATATTTGAGCTTCTGAATGTAAAAATTCACCTTGTGATTAAGTTTGACCAATGCCAAATGTTTTTGTTTTTTTTAATAGCTTTGATTTTCATAATTGATGTATTCCTTGAAATATTTGTGATCTTATTGTTTCAAAATAAAAGACTGTTAATACAAACATCCTTGAGCTTTCAGCACAGTGATGTTTAATCTCAGCCTGTGTGGTCTCACTGGGAATGTGTGTCGTCTGGGACTGTTTTCCCACTCCGACTCTTTCCCTTTTGCTGCAGTGAGTTCCTCAGCAGTAGGACATGATTCAGACACTGCCACTGGAGACTTCATTACTTCAGGTTGCTCCAGGTCAAAATATGTTTTTATATTTGTTGCACTAGTGCAGCTTGAACTTAAGTAAAAGCCTGAGAGGTTGACTTGTTGGTGTTAACCTTTTACTTTTCCACTTTCAAATTTCAACGTACGTCAGAACCAGCTTCTATCCCGGATCCACCAGTTTACCCTTGACCACTAGCTCAATTACTGAAATCTGATTTTATTCCTTAACGCAGCAAGATACTCACCAGTCAGACTTCCACCTTTTCCAGCCTGTAAAAGAAAAAAACAAACACAGGTCCGCAAAACTCTTGTGGACGTGAGTTTTGAATGCATAAGTGGCATAATATTTAATAAATGTTTTGCTCAAAATTTTTACTTTTTAGCAGCACAGACTTTGTTGCATGTAACTGTTAAACTAAGACAAAGTATTCACACGAGTGTGTATGATAACATTTGGGAAGTTTTGTTCTATGTTTTCCATGACTTTGTATGGAAAACAAAGTCACAGAAAGGTGCCGTCGAAAAATCTAGAAATCTAAATATTTCTGTGAAATGCGCAATTCAGCAATCCAGAGGGTTGATGGTGTGACGACATCTTTGTGTGTTCAACATGTTCACCAAACAGGCGCAAGCTAAAAGGTTTTAGGCCGATCCGGCTTTGATTTATTTACTCTTGATAGAAAACATCCATCAGTTAACGCACTGCAACAATAACATGTTATTTTTATGACGCTCCTCTGACCTTTTCCCACCGCAGCATTTCATCCTGAAGGAACAAACTTCACAGTAATCACACTGCGTTCTTATGCGTGACCCCGATGTGTGTGTGTGTGTGGTGGAAAAAGTGCATCACATGTGTATCTGTGATGATGTGTGTAATCGGTGATTCATAGCTGGTCACATGAGGGACACACACAGTGGGATGTGTATGTGTGTGTGCTGCACTGGTGCAACATTCACCAGTCAAACGTTAGAAGTCTCACTGTGAACTCGAAGAAGACGATAATCAAAGGGACGACGGCAAGCTTCTCTGGAGAATACCATGAAAACAGCAAAGATGTTTTTGCTGAAGGTGCAGAAAGCTTAGTTCATGTCTCTTAGAAAAAACTTTAGTCATCCTTTGGAAACTATGCTGAGATTGTTGCACAAACTCAGTATTTGAACATCTATTAGTCCATCTTCCTCAGTTACATCCTCACATGTAGAGGAAGGACATCAGATCTCCTTTCATGGTGCTGCTACGTCATGATCACATCTAAAAACAGGAACATTGTGATTTTGCAAAAACTTTGATGTCATAGTGAGATCATTAATGCTACTCGCATTTTAAAATGACTTTTTTCTTCGTTTTTATACATTAAATGCACAAACTAAAATTCTATTTCACATGTATATGTACCTTGCCAGAGTTTTTCAGCTCGATCTTTTTCACATTTCGTCTTGTCACCTAACATAAATGTATTTTATTAGAGCTTCATGTGAACCGACACATCATATGGGTTCAGAAAGATGTTGCAGAAGGTTCAAAGCAGGGCGAGGTCTTAAAACATTATTCCTACCCTATGCCATTATCTAGAAAGGGAAAGAATATGGCACAACAAACCTACTGCTGATCCCTTTGCTCAATGAGATCCTATGATCATTTGTAAGCTCTTTGTAAATGTGTCTTCAGCTAAACAATGCAAAGAGATCATTTCAGAACTGTAGGTTCACCAGGTCCATCATAATTGACGTAACTTGTAAACTATCTCTGTTCTGATGTTTGTCATTGAGTAAACTCAGACTTTTTTTTTGCAATCGTTACCAAAAAAAAACAGTCACAATCAATAGTTACTTCTAAAAGTTTTTCTACAAACTTTTTTTTGTTAAACTTTCATTTTAATTACATTGGAATATATAGGAAATAATTGTGCGGGTGAGTCCCATAGAGACACAACATCTATTTTTCAAGAAAGATTTATGTAAGACATCATAAATAACATTTGTTACAATTAAAAAATATATATATATATATATATTAAAAAGAAAGACAATACTTCAAATCAATGTATCAAAAAGTAGGCAGAATAAATAATAGAAAGCGAGAAAAAAACAATATCACCTCTGACTGATATTGTTGAAGCAATGATTATTTCTGGCCTGTGCGCCTCTTCTTCGCCTCCCTCGGTTTGGTTTGGGCTTTGTCTCTGACATCAGTGTTTCACATCAACACTCTGGATCCGTTTGCTTCGTTATGCAACCACAGTCCACTCTTTCCGTGCAGACGGTTTGGTCTGTAATCCGTTTGAAAAGCAGCTCTCTGAACCTTCTCACCCTTGCAGACAGATCGCAAAGTACTCACTTCCGTCACCCTACTTACGGCAATTATTAAATGAGATTTAAAAATTCAGCTTAATACTTGCAGAAACATACATTCTTGCTTCAAAGCAGATTATTCGCCCCCCCTCCCCCCTTGTCCATTTGTAGTTTGAGATTTTCACCTGCAGAGGGCGTTCTTTTTGTTTCAGAGGGGGTGCTGGTGTGCTCTTTATCCCGAGCGTTGCACAGGAGGACAGCGCTGCTGGTCACTGATCTCCAAACAGCGACCGGAGTTCAGACGCGTCCTTCCACCTGCTGCTGAAGAGACATCAACATGTTCTGCAGACGGGCGTTGCAGAGAGTCGGGCCGCTGGCACGGTGGCTTCTGAGGCCCATATCCAAGAGCAGTATGTTGTTGTTTGTTTACCACTTTCTGGTATTTCGTCTAATTATCAATTATCATTGGAGCTGGTGTTCTTTAAAAGAAGTCGGAGGAACAGCTCGATGTTTTTGTCATTGGGGGGTAGCAGAAGTAAAGATTATTACTAACTTAAGTATAAGTTTTTTTTAGGTTATTTTGGAAAAGAGAATCTTAGTTGGTTTTTAATGTGCAGAGACTGAGTGAAGGAGGTGTGTCCTGCATGGGGAACACGCAGTTCTCACATGCATGACAGAGTTTACAGCTAAACTCTTGAATTGTGGATAAAAAGTTTCAAACCGTTTCCATATGTTGGTAAATATTTGCAATTTTTTTTGTTAAATTGGTGTCATTTAATATATATATATATATATATATGGTGAACTATTTGCAGTAGAATCAGTCAGACTATGGGAATCATGCAACAGTGATGGGACTTTTAACATTGTGCACCATACAAGCATTTTGGAAGCGTTGGAGCTGAACTGTTTTCTTGTTCTTTCAGGAGATTTTTCTATCTTTGTATTTTCATGCTTCCCCTGATCGTCCTTTGCATTTCGAGTTTGAGCTTGTGGAATCTGTCCTGAGGGCGAGAGGCAGCTTTAATTTCCTGTTTCAGAAAATTCCTGCAAAACCTGAATGTATCTAGGCTGGAAAACTATTATTGTGTGACTTTATGATTTAAACAAAGACAGCAGAGCTGGATGCAGGAAGCCACTGTCCTTGCAGGCTGTTTTCTGTCGCTGCCTGACGCACGTTCATTTTTTACATACAGCTTGAACTTGAGGAATCCACAGGGATTAACTGATTACCTGTATAAATAACCTGCGCATGGACCTGCTGTGTTATGGGTATTAGAGCAGGAGGAAGGATAGATGGCTACAAAAGCATCCACGGCTGGGCAATATGAGTAAACTTTACTGGAAAAGCCGTGCACAAAAATGGAAATCCTGAGCTTTAAATCCAGCAGAGCTAGAACAATAGCCATCTCAACATGCCTGCTTTTTCTCTTTTGCTAAAAGTGGAGCAAGAAAAAAAAAAAACAGCTTAGTTTTCCACTTATTGAATCTGTTGCTCAAGTAAGATTCTCTGTTGTTTTGGTGAGTTCAAGATGGGCTCTCCTTCATCTAAAATGTCACATAGATTCGAACTGCCTGGCTCGACAACCTTAATGGTCAAAACCAAAAAAATGGTTTTGACTATCAAAAAGCAAAACAAACTAATCAGACTTTATTTATAGAGCACTTGTCACACAGTCAAATGGAATGAAGAGCTTTTACAGACATTCAAACAAACGCGCCAACAACAATGAAGAATCGCAAAACACATAAAATAAATCAGGTATTAATAATCAGAAGCACAACAGAAAATAGACGATTACATGTAAGGAATTTAAAAATCTAACGTGATACTGTAAACAACATAAAAGATAAATAATGTTAAACACATGACGATCAAATTGAAAATGCAAAACAACAAAGCAAAGACAAACTCTGACATTCCTGTACGGAGAGTAAGAAAAATGAAATAAGGTATAATTCTGAAAGTCAAAATGAAAGTCAGGCTAAAAAGAAAACATTAGCTGATCTCAAGTCTGCACAATGCATCTAAGATGAGTTTTAGTTTTAATTTTACGTACCAACCGAAAACCTTCATCACAGGAGCTGAAGAGTTTGTATGGTACAATTAAATAATTTAAAAACTACACTTTAAAAGCAGTTCTGAAAAGCACAGATATAACCAGTGAGATGTTAACTTTCTTCTTCACCCTCCTCAGCATTCTTGTTGCTGAATTTAGTAATCACCCAACTGGGGAGAGTTGTTCTACTTAGGAGGACCAGGAAGCAGAGCAGTGCAGCAGTCTTTTTATTTTTATTTTACCTGATCTGAGTAGTTCACGCCCAGGGTGATGTTCAGCTTAGATGTTTCAGACTTCTCCCTTCTCTTCAGGGAAGAAGTCTAAAAAAACTAGATTAAAAAGCTTCATAATTCATAGCGGTATTTTTCAAAAGTTTATTGTCTGCAACACTATTTGGTAAAACCGACTGATCACCTACAACCCGCTCACTGTCTATCTTCATCACTTAAGGTTTGGTCTTTGTTTTTTTAGGATCGATTTTTGCTGCACCAACCGAAACACACATCATGCAGAACATGTTATGTTTTCTTTAAAAAAAAAAAATTCTTCAATCTTTCCCTGTGGAGGATTTATGGGCACATCTTTCAACAGAATTGATATTATTGATGTTGTAATAAAACAAAATACACTACTGGTTAGTAGAGAAAAGAAAAATTAAGCTTTTATCTGCTGATGCATCACTATTGATGAACTCATTATATTAATTTTGTATAATGTTAAACTTTGTTCAGATTCAGTGTTTTATAAATAGAAGAAAGCCCTAACACCACGTGAACCAAGAAGACGCTTCTGTCCGAGCTTCACCTGCAAACTCACCTCTCCTGAGGAAGCAATGTGCCGGTTCTTAAAATGACTTCACCCTCTGTAGCAACTGTATCCATTAATATGCTCTTTGTCTTGTTAGAGGGAGATTAGGCTCTGGCAGCGTCTGCAAGAGTCTTATCTAAGGCTTTGTCTTTTGTATTGCTCTTGGAGATGTTTAACAACTAAAGCAGCACAAGAACGATCCACTAAAAGGGGCTTTCAGCAGAATCACTGCGGATCCCTGAAGGGACTGTTTTATGAGCCTGAACCCGCTGGACGAATTAGAAGTTGTTTGTTTTGATGCATCAGCCAGGAAGGGTTTTACTGTTTGCGTTGGGGTTAAATTCAGGGACAGTTCTGTGTTTAGCTTGGCTGCTGCTAAATCTTTCCGTGTCCTCGGTTACAAAGAGCTGCGTTGTATAACTGGATTAAAAGGATGGAGACATGCTGTAACTGTCACAACGCAACGTATGATGGAGTGACTGCTTACTGAAGGAGGAAATCATGTTTTCTGTAATGTCTAACATTTTCCTGTTTCGATTTAATTCTATGTGGTGTAGGGCTTAATAGGAGAATGGAGGTTCAAAAAAATACTATCTATGTCTTTATTTAACAGGCTTTAAATTAGATATACTGTGGAAGGTGTTAAATAAATAATAATTTACCTGCTCGCTTTTTTCGGTTTGTGCATTTTTCCAAACTCACGCTCTCAATATGTTGTGTTTCCCAGCTGCCCCGGTGCGACACATGGCCTTAGGCGTTCCTGGAGGATCCACCAACTTGGCATACGTTGTTTTGTGTGGAGGAGGCCTTACCGCTGCAGTCGTCTATGTGAGCACTACACAGCTGACCAATAACAAATGTTGTCCTCAGCCTGAGAACCTGCTGCTTATTATAATTTTTGAAAATAAATAAATAAATAAATCTCCTAATTTTACCTCCCTTCACATACAGAATCTGTGAAGGGAGGTAAAGATTTGTGTGATGGCTACAAGGGGTTTCAACCTCAAAGATCTTGAACTCATCCTGAAAGAAAAGTTGTCAAAAATACCAGTAAAAACATACAAAAAAGCTGGTCAGCAGTAAAAAGAAATGTTTGATTAAGAGGTTCACACAGATTATTTAGGGATATATAAACATTATTCTGCGAGTCATTTATTGAAATTAGATTCTACTTTTGCGTCTTTCTTTCGTTTTTCACAAGATGGTTAAATTTTAGCATCACTGCATTTTATGTTTTCTCTAATCTCTAATGAATAAAACTAGTAGTCTTTTACCGAAAATGTTTTTCAAAAAGAAAGAAATAATATTGATTGTTCATCTTCATGTTTATAATTATTTTTTCTTAAGCTGTTCTTTATTTAATTTTTTTCTTTTACTTTTTAATAAAACTATTAAATGAGACGTCTGCCCTCACAACTAACCAACACCGATAACTTTCTTTCCTTCAGTCCCAGACTAAGTTACAAATGTGTGAAGTAACATGGATTATGTCACTTTTCATTTCACTTTATAAACTGTAGACTTCGATGATTTATCGTCTTGGTGACAGAAAAACGTGCCATATCTGAATAGCTGCAACGAAAGTTGCAGTGATTTTTGTGCTCATAAAAGCTTTTCAGATGAATTTGTATGAACAATGAAATATGACCATAGAGCTACTCAATATGTAACGTACCACTTTCTTGTAAGATCCTGAACCATTAGCTATTTTGGTTGAATTAATAGCATAGCTTGGAGCAGGAGCAATGCAGCAAGAAGTTTGCCTGATTACAAAGTAAAAAAAAAAATGCATAAGATAATGTCACCATTCTTAGGAGCTGAAACATAAAGGTTGTATTTTGGGTTGCATGATATTTTTCTGGTGTCATCTGGAGCCAGTTAACATGCGACCAGAATTCAGGCTGGACTCCAGACTTCACTTCAGCTTTACACACTGGAGCAGACACAGAGGCTGTTGTCTGCTCAGAGACGCTTCAGTCACAAACATCAACAACAGAAAGTCTTGTTTCCTTGGAGAAAAACAGCACGTTTCTGCTGCCTTATTTCATGTTGTAGTGTGATGACTATTCTTTACTAATGTAAGATTATAATGTGCATTTCTCTCGTTCTCAGGCCTATAAAACAGTTAATGGTGATACCGAACGTTACGAGGACAGACTGGCCAACATGAGCTCAGAGGACAAAGGTAAAATCGGCTCATTTTGTAAAAATAAAACATGCAGTGTCCCACAAAAACTGTTTCTATAGAACCTTTCTTTTTACATTTTGTCTTATGTGACTGACCAACTCAGTTCTGAAGTGGAAGGACAGAATAAATGGGTTCAACAATTTTTTAACAAATAAGTCTTAAAAGCGTGGTATATATACGGTATATATTTGTAACTTCTCTTCAACAATGACCAGCTTTCTTCTTCCAGCTAAAGAAACACCCCCACTGCTTGTTGATTCTTATTGTAAGGATGATATTTACGGTGATGTAATGGTAGTTGTCTTCCCCCATAAGCATTTCATGTTGGCTAAAGAATTTGATTTTAATCTCACATGAACAGAACCTGTCTTGGCTGTTACCTTTACAGGACTTTTGTCAAGCTTCAATGGGACTCTATTTGCCTTCCTTCTGACCTAAAGTGCTTGATTAATAACAATCCTGTCATCAAATATTTTCTGACAAACCTCTGAAGCCCAAGGAGAACAGCTGAATTTATACTGGTGGTTTTTGTTTAGGCTATTTATTAGACAACTTCTGAAGGCAGATGTTAGCAATGGGTTTTATTTAGGGATTGAACAGAAAAGCTCTCCACACTTTTCATATTCTTATTCAGAAAAAAACTTATTTGTAATTTTCCTTCCATTTCACAATTATTTTAAACTCTGTGTTGGTTTGTCACTTAAAATCTAAAAAAAAAAGTAGTTGCAAATGTTTTATTTATAGTGTGAAAGTAGGTCAAAAAGAAGCCTGAACATTTTCTGAAGGACCTGTAATGAATCTAACGTCCTTTTGACCAAAACCGAGAGCCAGACTGTCGCCAAGGCCAGGGAGAGTTTTTACTTGGAATAACTATAGCTGGACCAAGACTTTAATGCTTCCCAAACATCATTTGTAAGGAACCTCACAGGTTGTCCTAATGGCCAAATACGAAGGGCTACATATGAGTTTATTTACCTGGACAATAAATGGTAAATGGCTTGTACTTGTATAGCGTTTTATCAAGTCCAAAGAACCCCAAAGCATATGTTAATATTATAGAGGTGGAGTATGAATGTGACATTATTTTGTAAGATAAAATCAGAAATCAGAACAGAAAACACTAATGGCTCTAATCACCAAACATTAAGATGTGCTGTTTTAAGTTCTGCATACCAGTAGTGAATGGAGCTAAGACTGACATCTTTGAAAGCCTCACAAGTCACATGAACTCTGATCGCCTGCTGCACATCAGGTCCTGGTTCCAGGAACTGGAAGAGCTGCATTCGCCTGCTGTGGAAGAAAATTAGAAACTAAACTCCTCCTGGTTTTACACTGGCACAGTCAGCTTAGCTAGCAGTCTGGTTTTCCTGTCCAATTATCTTTTCATATTTTTCCAGTTGTGCTCTTTTCGTACTTGACTTTTTTGGGTTGGACAAAGAGCTGCCTTACATCGGACCTTTCATAGCTGCTTTGATAATTGATGACTTAAAGTAATCCTCTATAGTCTACTCATAAGAAAACGTGATTATGTGACTAATAAATAATATCAGCGGAAGGTGGAAAACTCATTCCAGTTTGATCAGAGGTCATTATCTATTACAATGATTAAGGACAGTTAGATACCCTTCAGAGTTGGGTGTAAAATCTACAGTAAGTAAGAGAAGGCATTGAAGTGGTTTTTTTCTACAGATACAAAAAAAAGTTGGATTCAGAATGGCAGTATGAATTGGAAAACTGCTAAGTTGGTTATAACCAAATTATTTGAGCTTAAACCCAGTGAACTCCAAGCAGCATTCCCTATGTCTGTAACGAGTTGCACCAAATGAAGACTTCCCATGCTGCACGAAGAGTAATGTCTAAATTCTCATAACTAGCTTGCTTATGGAAAAGCACCAGGCTGTTTGTTGTGAAGTGACTCTGCATCGTTGAGTGGCTGTCCAGTTAAGAAAAGAGATGCATGTTTGAAAAGTGCTAAAGCAAATTGAAAATGAGTGCAGTGAGCCTGAAAACTGTTTTTCAGAGCAGCTTCTGGCTGCTCCACCCAAATCTCCCACATGGTAGAATGACTCCTCTCAATGGCTTCATCATGCCTGTCTGTTTGGATTTGTGTCTGCGAGCTATTTGTCTGCTCGGCTTGCAGAAATTATGGCTTTGTGCCTTGAGCTACTAACTGGTGCAAAACCTGATTGCTACTGGTTCAGATGTACCATGGAAAAGTTGCTTCGGAGAAATGGAAACTTTAACAATTTGGATGCTGATGTGGGAGAGCGTTTAAAGTTTTATTCTGTTCTCAGATCTGATAAATGGTGCAAACATCTCATATTTTATAGCTACAATTTAACATCTATGTTTTATATATGTCAATATATTTTGGCCCTCATAAACTGAACAGTTTAACAGAAGCTGCTTTGCATTTTTAGACCGATAAGACATAGGGTGCTGACCCAACAGAACCTCCACAATCAAAAAGCTTCTTATGCTCAAATGATATCTCTGTTTGACGAGCTGGTTTGTGGGAGGCAGTCGGTGGAAAACTACTTGACTCTAAAAGATTATACAGGGTCATATTTATGAAAGTTTACCAGTGGAAATTCTTTTTTCCAACTATCTAAAACACCTTGAAGTGTCTCATCGCAGTTTTTATCTACTTTCCTCAGGAAACATGAGCAATTTTGCCCAGAAGAGCCACAATTCCAGGTTTAATGTATGGTTTACAGATTCACAGACAGTTCAGGTGCTGCACTAAAATGTCTGAATGTATGATTTATGTTTATACAATATTCATGCAGTTTTGTAGTTTTAAGCTGTCACATATATGAATGTTTATTTGACAAACACAAAAATGTTGTTACTGTAAAAATTGGATCGGATTAAATTATCCAACTAATGAAACAAAATAAAGTTTTACATTCTTCAAATTTAGCTTTTGGAAGGCAAATCAGTAAAAAATATATTTTTGGGGTTGAGATTGAGCTCATAATCTTCCAGAAAAAAAAAAAAAACAGCCAAACATTGGAACCATGAAAACACCAAAAATATTTCAATTTCTGAGTAAAATATTATGACGTCAGTATTAATGAGAAATTGTTTATGATTAATTTTCTCTTCATAACAGTGATTCTGATAAATCAGTTGCTTTGAAGTGTTTACTTTCTCCTCCTAACAGAGGAATGACACGCAGGTAGGCCTAAATAGTAATCCATTAACCAGTTTACCAGCCTGCCTGTCACGGCTGTGTGTCACTGAATTAGTTTAAGTAAGCTTGAATGCTTTACTGCAGAGGCCAGTCGCTTCTGTTTATCTTATGTGTTTAAGTATAGGCTGTATGGTCAGGAAATATAACAAATAATTTACTTTAGTCTTCAGAGACAAAGATGAAACTTTTTGCTTTTTTTCAGGAACTCTTTTATTCACTTACATTTGTTCTGAACCTCTTCATCTGCAGCTAAGGTCACATCACAGGTTGCATCGTCTCCTCCAGCTGAATCCGCCCCAGCAGAGGACGAACCGGCTCCCGGAGCTGAGATCACACCAGAACCTGTTCCCGCTTCCCCAGAACCAGTGGCTGAGACGTCAGCCGAACCCACCGCTGACGCCAGCGCAGAAGAACAAGCAGCCGCCGAGGCGTCTGAGGCAGATGTTACAGAGGCTCCAGCTGAGCCAGCAGACGCAGAGGGAGCGCCTGTTGCGGAGGAAGAAACTTCTTCGGAAGTTGAACCTGAAGTTGCAGCCGTGACCCCTGCTGAGGACACCGCAGCAGAGAGCGCTGGTATGGCGGCCGTAGATGAAGCCCCTCCTGCTCTCCCTGCTAATGCAGAGACTCCCTCTGAAGCAGTCCATGCTGCAGAAGTGGCTGCTTGAAAATGGCAGCGCTCAGCAGGGTGCATCTAGAAAGAAGGGCTTTTAGGATGTAGATGTGTTATATTCCTGATTCCCTGGCCTGAGGGAAAAGGACTCATGAACCTCATTCTCTTACAAAAAGTAAAAAGGAACATGCTCTGGTTTATTTCTGTATAGTAGTGGATGTGTTATGCACACTAGAGGTTCATCAGTCCAGTTTTTCTGAGGCTTTTTTTTTTTCTCTTTACCTTTGCTTCCACTTTCCTGAAAACCAAATAATCTGATAATGTCTTGTTTTAATGAAAATTATGGTTTGACTGTTGGGGGTTGGGGGGGGGATCAGCAATATGAGCAATAGAAAGAACCTTGTCATGTTTTCATGGTGGCCTTAAGAGAGTGGCCAAAAAATCCTGCTGGCTCTTCTTTTTCAGACTACATCTAAGTAAAGTATTTTTTGCACAGCAACAAACAGGCAAAAACATAAATAAAGAATAAATAGTTTCAAATGTTTTTTTGTTTCACCTTGCATTATCAAATACTTAAGTTTTTACTGTCACCCCCCTCTCTGTTTTTAATGATTACACCAATTGGTTTCCATCTTATGAACCTTATCCATGTCATTATAAAATCTTTTTGTACTTTAAGCTTTTTAAGCCATTTTCTTACCTGTATCAAAGGATGCTGTAGCTCCCACTTTCCTCAATACTGTACAACGTTTATCCTTATAAAATCATTAATCTGTTTGGGCATTAAAAGTTGTTCTAATAAACCAATAAAGATTAAAATATCACTGGGTCAAAAGAAAATTTGAAATACTTTAATTCAATCATAATTCCACTGGATTTTTAAAAAATATACATTTGTACATTTTATTGCCTGTTATTGAAAAAAATCAAATTTTTTTATTTTGAACAGAATTTGGTAAACATCAGCACAAGCAGAGCTGGTCCTGGACAAGCAGCATGTTTGATCTCAATTCTAGCTAAAAATCATGTTTATTGGTTTGAATTTACGTTTTCTGATTTTTTTTTTTTTTCCTATTTGAAACTCTTTAAAAATACCCAATGGTAATATTTATGAAGGAAGCTTACAGGGACATGCATCTCTGTGCATACAGTTGAAAAAAAAAATCTAAATTATTAAGATAACCAGTAACTTCTTATTAAGTTATTTTAGAAATAGCTATATAAGAGTAGTATTATGCTTGTTATGGTTTTATAGCAAACAAAAACTGCTGTGACAAAAGATACTCCACAAAATACATGGAACATGTTGAAAGATAATGTTTAATATCACCTTCAATATTTTTTTTTCTTATTGTGCAAGAATTGTTCCTTTTCTGATGTAGAACCTCCAACAGGGCCCAAAATTGCACATTTTGCACATATTAGCAAAACCTGAACCAGCTGCAACTGACAGGTAAATGTTAGACGCCCTTCTTAGATGCTGGTTGAACATCCTGCTTTCTAATGCCGCCCTGAGCAACTGCCCATATCTAAAACTGCAACTGGGCACAAGGAGCATGAACCAGTCTGGCAGTTTTCTATAGACCATCCAGTCATAGATACCCAGTGTTTGCAAATGTGATTATAAAATAGGTCATGTTTCATTTGGTGGATACGTAAAATACATGACATTTGTTGGTCTGATTTAAATCCTACATAAAATATATTGTTCGCAGTTTTAGTTCTTGTGTTTTTGTATAAAATCCTGACTGGTTCCTGCTGTCCCACAATCTGCAAACAGCTGTACAGGCCTTGGCTAGCTCCACCGCAGAGATCATCAACGCCTTCGTGGGTGAGGACAGTCTGGGGGAAGCTCTGCACCAAATGGAAAACGATGGAAAGGAGCTGAACAACTTGAAGGAAGATCTCCAACCTAATCCTCTAGAGACCACAGTGGAAACATCTGTAGAGGCGGCTGTTTATATTGAAGAGCAGTTATTTGAGGTGGAAGAAGTGCCACATGGTCTAACTATTGAAGAACTATCTGCCGACCGGATTCCAGCAGCTGACGCAGAACAGGAGGAAGAGGAGAAGAAAAGAGCTGTTTCACTTCCTGAGGAAATCGCTGAGGCTGAAGAAAACACTGCGATCCCTGACTCTCCTTCAGAGGAAACCGTCTCCTCTCCTGAAGTCTCTAACTCCTCTGATGAGGCTTCGTCTGATGATGAGGAGGCCATCGTCACTGCAGAGGCAACACCAGAGGAGGAGGAGACTAAATCTGAGCAGACCCCTCTGGGGACAGTTGGTGAGACGACTCAGCTGGCAGCCGCCTCCACCGAGCCAAGCCTAGAAGTTCTTTCAAACACAGAACCAGAACCCCCATCACCTGTGACTCCAGCGGACAAGGAAGAACCCTGCCACAGCTGCCACTCTTCTCCATCCTCCAGCAAGGAGGCGGCGCCACCTGCTGCTCTGGGAGAGGATCTGCTCGACATGGACATCGCACAAGAAGCAAAGGAGTCCTTTGACAAACCGTTGGAAAAACAAAGTAAGAACACAGAGCTGCTGCTTGTTTGCATTTGATTCAGCCAAACATGTAAGAACCCAACGCGACTCCGTTTAACCTGAAGGAAGGCAGACAACAAAGTGTAATCCTCCACCTTAAAGCGCAAAAAAATAAAAAATGGCAGTTAAAACAATAGCAAAAAGTAATCTAAATACAAAAAACACATTTACGCAATTGCGAAATATGACACTTTTCTAATAATTATAATTAACAAAAAACAAAGTGTACACATAATAATAACTATACAAATAATTGTAGATAATTTTGTGCTGAAAAAAAAAAAGAAATGCATTAAGTTACTGCCTTAAATGATTCACATTTGGGTTAACAATCAGCTGGACATCTGTTACTAATAAAGTGGCCAGTGAGTGGATGAAAATGACTCCATTTTAATTTAATTTGGAGTCAGAATCCTCTTTATTCTGTAAACGGAGATAGTCGTGTGAGAATGTCTATGACTGATGACATTTAAAGGAGATTAACTTCAATTTCGTTCCATCTGCCTTTACACATCTGGAAGTCTAAAAGGAAAAAAACGAGGATTATTTTATCTCCTTAGAAACTTCAGATATTTCTAGTTTTATGGCTTGCAGTTTCCAGTTTCCTTTACATTCTTTACTACACTAAAAAATATATCAGCACTGTTCTGTGTTAATTTAGTTATACACCTATACCACTTTATATCTGTGCAATTAATTTTTATGGTTAATTAACTGGCTTGAAAGTTGTAATATGTAGACTTATGAATTAATGTATAAAAAAGAGAAATGCGTAACAAAACATATAGCTGCATCTCAAAAAATATAATATATATCTAAAAGGTTAAATATTTTTGTACCTCGTGTCAAAAAGTTAAATCATGTGGAAGGAAAAAATAAACCAGGTTGTAGATTGTTGTCAAGCAACATCCATTCAAGGATTTGGGGGAGCTTCACAAGGCCAAGAGGCCCAATATTAAATAATTAACACATCATTAAATCATTAATTAAAAGCATCATAGAATATGTAAATTCTTAATTAAATGTTTAAATAGTTAATTTAATAAATAATTTATTAAATATCTCTTAAAATGATTAAAATACAAACTTATAATAGCCGATGCAAATAATTAATTAAATGTGTATTTAATTATTTTATGTTGTTTTATGTTGCTGGGCATCAACATAAAATAATTTTATCTGTAAGATGCACCAGTCAAAGGTGGAGTTTCATTATGTAAGCCTTAATCAGAACTTTCTGAAATGAGTGACATATTTTTTTCCGCTTTTTCAGGATAGGCCTACTAAACTGATCAGCCTCGCTACTTTTTCCTAGTGAAAAACGATGCATAAAAGTGTCGTGCTTCCATCTCACATCTTCTTTTTTGTGTTTGCTTGTTCTAGCCATCGAGAATGGAGTTGTGGTGACAGCCATGTCGTGACAGAAAGTGTGCCTTCCTCAATCAAACCTGGGCGGCAGAAGACAAAAACAAAAGAAGAGGAGGTCACACTCTGAAGCGTTGTCTTTATTAGCAGGTGTTACTACAGCTTTTGTCCACTAGGTGTCAGTAATGCAAAACTTTCTGAGACGTGGAATACTAAGAGATTTTAGGGAGTGAAAGTCTTTGATATTGTAATAAACAATAGATGTTAGCTTCTCACCGAAGCTGACATAGAATATTTCAGATCTGTATCACTGCTGCCCATACACCCATGTATTTTGCAGTATTTAATTTGCAGTATTTAATTTTAAAGCTTTAAAATTAGAAAGTCACGTGCTGTTAGAGATATAAAACTTCAATGTTTCAAGAAAATGCCCATATTTTGACGCACACTTCTTTTTTAAACGGCATTGTTTATTTCCAGATGTTGCCCTGCTCATCAATCAGATATAGTGATGGAAATCTGTGTTTCCTCCAAATTTAACAGAGCTGTTAAAACAAAAACTTAATAACGAGGATAACTATCTACCTTCTCTTTGTCTGTCATTTTGAGTGTAACTAAAGACTATATAAAAGGAAAAAAAAAATTACTGTCCAGACTGGGACAACATTTTAAGGCAAGCATTGCACATCATTTAAAGGAAGACATTAAGAAAAATATTGATTGTAGATGGGATGTTTATATGTTATTTGAGCTCTGCATGACTGGGACATAATGAGGAGTGTACTTGACAAGCAAACGACAGCGGTGTCGTCATGGCATACTCATATTTCAAATAAAGTGGTGGACAATGTCGCTGTTTCTTTTTCAACATTCATTTGCTGTTCATATTTGTAATTGTTTGAACACCTCACCTTCAGAGATCCACAGGTATATCTTGGCTGATTCCACTGTATGACATTCTATGTCAACTATGTATTTATAATCAAGAGATAGTGAATTAAAATGTACACAGACATAATGTAAAAAAAAATTATTCAACATTTTATTGTTAAAAATATAACTATTCAAAATTGAGAAACAGACTAAAAAGAAAGTTTAAGCAAAAAAAAAAGTAAACTTTTGAGATATCATAATTCTATAAATCTTTGTGAAAAGTTTCTTTTTTTTTAATTAAACGTTTCCAATCCAAACTGTATTTGGTGAAAATTAAAAATGTTGGAATCTTGAATTATTAATTCAAAAGATTATTAATTCAAGATTAATAATCTTGAATTATTAATTCAAACGTCACAAATATAATTGTGACACTCAAAATAGAAGAAAATTGATCTTAAACAACTTGAATAAAGTATTTTTTTTTAAAAGTCGCTCACTGATAGTAAACTTTTTTTAAATGAATGAAATAATTCTCACTGTTAAACTCTGACGTTTTATGATCTGACGTCAGTAGTCTGATTCTCCCGAACCAGAGAAGAAAAACAACCGAGCCGAGCTAATCTCGTTTACCACTGGAGAACCGAACCAGCGACTGTCCACTCATCCATCCAACCAGCCGTGTTTCACCCACACCGGGGGCGCCTGAAGCCTTCGGCGGCTCCGGGGCTCCTCGTCATGGCAACGGCCACTACTGTTACTAGTCTGCGACGTCGCTGAGCGGCGGGACTCTGGAGGCTGACAGTCGGCGCCAGCAGCAGCGGACGCGGGGGACGGAGAAAGACGGTAAGTGTTCACACTCACGCTGTAAACTCTGGTTAGCAACCATGCTAACAACAGCAATAAGCAGCAGCTGCCTGGGAGCCAGCAGGAAGCCGATAAGAGGAGTTTAACCCGACGTTAGCCAGCGTTAGCAGCTCGGTTTGTTATTGTGGTTCCAGCTTGTTTTACCTATCGGAGCTAGCCTGTTAGCTCTTGACAGTCACGGATTCTTCTGTGTTCTTTAAAATTCATAAATTAAGCAGGTTATTTGGTATCAACAGTAGCAATCTTTTCTAGTAGTGACCTTATCTGAAAGCGTTAACACTGAAATCCACCTGCTAAAGGCATACTGGGCTATGAATTATAGAAGTCTGTAATTCAAAGCAGGTTGGATCTTGACTGTATGAGTCAGATGTGTCTCTACGAGAAACTTAAATTTGTTGTAGCAACTATAATGGTATGCTTAACAACAACTAGCATGAGTCTGCAATAAGGTGTAGAAACAGGAGGTAGGTTACAGGTGTCAAGGTGTACCCACGTTTTAAAAAGTAGCAGTTTAAAAACAGGTGAATTTCCATTCTTGTGTATTTTTTTTTTTAAATGAAATGTCAGATGAGGTGTTGGAATGAGCAAAGTTTTTTCCAGCTATACGGAAGGTTGAGTAATGTCTCTTGCTGCACACTGCCCATCAGCTGGCTGAACAACAGCTCAGGGGCTTTTCCATCCAGATCCTTTTAAGCATTGTGTTATTCACTTTTAATTATTTGTATGACTTAATTTTTGATCTTTTGCTCATGTTTGAATTTAATCATGGGAAATGGACGTACATAAGGAGCGCTACATAAAGCAACAGACTGCAAGCTACGATCAGCATATCATGCATGATATTGGTATTACGTTGTAAAGACCAGAAGTTTAAACATATGTATAATAATATCTGCAATCAACACATTTACCCAAAATACGGTGAAATTTAGCTACATATATATTCTGTATTTGTGCTTAAGTTTTTCTAGTACAATATGGTAGTTGTAATAATCAATATACTATCTTATTTAAAAACAACATATACTAAAATATAGATGATTTTTGATTTTCTGTTTTAAAAAATTATTAGATTGTGGTTATATATTTTTAAATTCCAGGATATATACCATCATACAACATTTTATTACTCATCCATGCGCTACAGTTTTTACATAGAGACTAAAAAGACTGTGATTGTGTGGAGAGTATGCTGAGACCTGGTGTGCCCCGTAGTGAAGTGTGTGTGTGGGTGTGTGTGTGTTAATGTTGTGACTGTCTAGCCTTTTGCTCATCCAAAGTCTGAGCAGGCAGATAAAGCCTTGTGAGAAAGGTTATGGTGGGTCATCCTTTCATGGAGCGCTTTAAAAATAAACAGTTAAAGAGTAGATGCTGAGACTGAACTCAAAGAGAGATAAAGGATGAAGTGTATCAGAAAAACTGTGTAATATGGTCATTATCTGAATGAGAACTATTGTTCTTGCACTTCACAAATCTGAAGAAATGTTGTTTACACAGCAAACATGTGGAAAAACTTTCACTGACTCATTACACCAAAGTTGAACTTTATGGCCCACAGTAAGAAACTAACACTTCACATCATCTTGAAAACACCACCTGTGTGGTGCGACATGGTAGTGGCAGTATCATGCAGTTAGGATTTTGTTTTTCTTCAACAGGAACAAAGAAGCCATTAAGTGTTGATCAGAGGATAGGTTTATCTAAATACAGAGCAATCCTAAAAGAAAACCTATTGGAGGCAGAGGTTCACCACCCAGCAGGACGTTGACCCTAAATAGTCAGCTCTGTTTATATCCAAAGTTTATATCAATGCATTTCAAGTGCCGGGGTGGTCCAGTCAAAGTCCAAATCTGAATACCATTTAGAAACTTTCCTACAGATACTCTATATGCAATCTTACTGAAATAGAGCTATTATGCTAAGAAGAATTAGCAGCAATTCCAGTCTGTAGGTTTGCAAAGCTGGTAGAGACCTACAGCTAAAGACTGTAACTGGAGCAAAAAGTTTGCTCTACAAAGTATTAACTTAGGAGGGAAGAATCATGTATCATTTTTGTTCCAAATTACAATGTATCTGCTACAATGAGTTGGTCCTTCACATAGACTGACGTTTGTTGTGGTAATATGATAAAAATCTGAGAGTTGTCCAAAGCAGGATGGCAACTAATTATATGTTTAGGGTTTCTTTAATACAAATCTGTAATCAGCTCTATTAGATGTAGAAGCCTAAGAAGCTTCATCTCCACGTCACCTGTCCTAATAACTCAGTGGACTTTGCTTGTGTGTGTTTAAATATGGGCTGGGCGCTAAGTAAATCCTGAGGTCATATTTGCTGTGTATTTGTGCATTGTGTGTGCATGTGTGTGCGTGTGTGTGTGTAGGGAGGGCAGGACAGGACACAAGGCAGGGCGTTGTATCTAGACCAGCAGCCCCAGTTATTTGGAACAAAAGCTCAGTTGTTGATAGATCATGTGACTGTGTGTGTGTGTGTGCGCGTGTGTGTGTGTATGCGTGGGTATGTGTTCCTCCCTCATCATGTGATGCAAGCTCGAGGCAGGCTCTGAGAAGTGCTGAGTCGATTCTGAGAGGATCCTTCCACCGAGGGAGCAGGCAGGCATGCAGGCAGGGAGCGGAGACGGCCGTCTACACGGCTGGATGGACGAGTGTCGGATGGAGAAGACGGAAACGTGCGGGGGGGGATCTCTTGGCTCAGATGGGAACCATCGGCTATCGAGTCGCTTTGCCTGTTTTTGGACTTCGAACAGGAGAAAAGTGAAGATGCGGTGCTTCATTTTGAATCCACATGTCAGTGACGAGGCAAGTTTGGTCTTGTTCTGTTATCCGTTTTGATGGTTTCATTGGGATTTCGATTTGGAAAACTTTGCGTTTTCAGCACGACATCAACACCACTGCTGATTCACCCCCAACCAAGAACATTTAGAACAATGCTGTGCTTCGTATCACTTCTCTCTCTGGTAGGACTCAGTGAACTGGCCACTGACACATGTAGCTGTTTTCCACCGTGCTCCAAAATATAATTTGGAATTTCTGAAATACCCACATGACTCTAACTTAATAAGCCACGGTTTTTCATTCCTGTAATTATCCTCTGCTGAAAGAAATGCTTTAAAACTAATGCAGGCGTTTTAGATGAGCAGTGGTTAGACAGCCACGTGTCCTCAGTTATCTTGTAGGTCCTGTATTGCTTGTTTGATTGAATGCAACCTGCTTGAGGGACCTTGCAACTAACTGTTGGGTTGGTTTTTACTTTTACACACATTTTGATGTCAACTGTTTATTTTCTATCTGTACATTTGTCCATCTGTCTTACAGTTGTTAGATTTGACCCCTCAACAAAGATTGCATGCAGGACTCTGCCCGCTGACACACCCTTTAACTCTGTATCTATTTCTTATTGACTTCTTGCTGCACAGAGCAACATTTCACAATCTCAAACTGCCCGTTGAACTTTACAGTGCACGTGAAGCTCTTCCTTCGACTCAGAGTAAAGGGCTTAATAAATAAATTAAATTATTGGGACACTATACTTGTGGATATGTCATGTGATTGATGAGCACGTTGAAAATATGAGTCACACACTAGTCTTTCTAAAATTGTATATACATGTAAAACCAGAACTTTGCATACGCATTATATAAATACACATTACCTTCTTGTCTGACATAAAATATGTGCTAAACTGTGCCTTTCTTAGGACATTTAGGATTACCAATATTGGTCAAATGTTTTGGGTTTCTCTCTGCCAGCGTCTCACAATAGTTTTCTGGTATTTTGGCTTAAATGAGCCAGAGTTGTTGGCCGTCTTTTTTCAGAGCTACCGACAAATTATGTGCCACTTTGTAACTAATTTGACTGTATCATAAGGGTCATTGTCCATTTAGAAGATGTATTTGTTTCTAAGCTTTGACTTTGAGGCTGATGTCTTTAGATGTACAGTATTGGCCTCATCTAGTATAGGAAGTGCAGCAAAAGATTCCACACAAAATGTTGCCACCCCCTGTATTTAAGAGTTTGCAGAATGTTTTGATGTTACCACAATCATTTCAGTTCCATAAAACGTTTCTGTTTCAGACCAGACTTTGTAATCTCTATATGTTTCTTTTTGGTGTAATTGTTTCTTCCTATCTGAGGTGTCTTTCATCACTTGTTAGTACAGGACTTGTTTCATTGTGGATCACGACACGCTACTTTAACAAGCATCTTTTTAAGTTTTTTTTCCCCCTCCTTTCTTCTGTGATTGATGCTCCCATTCCCATGCTTCCTATACATTTGTTTCATTGTTTTAAAAAAAACTAATATGGCACCTTAGACATCTGAAAATTATATCCAAGGATGAACCAGACTTGTGAAGGTCTATTTGTCTTCCTGAAATCTTGACTGACTTCTGTTGTTTTTTTCCATGACTTCACAAAACAAAGCTGTGTGAATGAGGCAGTGCCTTAAGATACATTCCCAGTTGTGTCACCAGGTTGTGAATTAACCAATCAGAAGCTTACAAAGGCATGCCACTGTAATCTAGGATTCCCCAAGTTGGTTAAAGGTGCAGTAATCTTAGTGTATTTAAACTTTTGACATTGAAAAAGGTAATAAAAAATGATCTCTGTCATTGTTCTAAGATTTAGCAAATGGGAATAATGACTAATCAGGAAAGGTTTAGACTTATTTAATGTCAGACAATTAGAAACTAGTGGTTATGTATCTTTTTTATCTCAACATCTGGTTGAAACTGTAAGATCTGAGTCCATCATTGGTTCTTTATGATGCTGAATAATTGAGCTAATATCATGTTGGTCTCAGGAGCACAGCACGGCTCATCCATTATACAGTGGTTAGTGTAACTGAGAGTGTTCAGAGGAGTCTGTATGGTCAAGCTGGTGCAGTAAGTTTGTAGGGAAAACATATACATTCTCTGGACTGTGCATTTATTTTACACCATGCAGGTCTTCTTTTAATCATTGTTTTGTATCTGTTTTAACCCAGGTATTTTATTTTATCAAAAATATTTCAGTGCAAGATTATTTTAGGTAGTGTTTTAACTGTGAAGAGGAAAAGCTTATGTTGTTGTGTTTGTGCTCTTTGGTTTCAGAAATAAAAGGAATGCTTGACTTCTGTAAATTTTTTAGTCATCAAATCGTTGTTTTGTAAATTAATTTTTTAATTAATTTACAAAAGACCTTAGATCCTTACAAATTAAGTAATTTATAAGGGTCTACTGGCCTATTACTTAAATAGGTGCCTGTTTGTTTGCTGAACTCATGTAATCAAATTTCATTACAGAAGACTATAATTAAAATGTCAAAAAATTATGTTTGACCATTGGTTGTCAAAACTTTGACAAAACATCCCCCTGGTTATCATGAATTGATGTGAAGCATCCCAGCAGCAGATGGTCATAATTACAAAGGTACACAACAGTTTGGAATGGGGGAAGTTGATTGGGAAGTTGATTGACCTGCACAGTGTCCTGATCAAACACTATTGTGATGAATTGGAGCGGAGATGGCAGGCCAGACCTTCTCCTCCAACATCAGCATCTGACCTCACAAATGTGCTTCTTTAATAATGGTCCCAGTGAAATAATAATAATAATAATAATAATACATTTTATTTATAATGCACTTTACATTCCTAAGAATCCCAAAGTGCTAAAAGGCCCTCCCTGAAAAGTTGAAAATGTTATAGTTGTGAAAGGTGGGCAGGCATCATGTCAAACTCTATGGATTAATAATGTGAGGGCAAATAATCTCAAAAGTTCACAGTTAAAGAGCTGGAACGTCACCGTAATAGTCCTTTGATTTTAAGGGTTTTGTACACACATTGTATTCCAGTAGTATGAATAACTTCTTCCTGTGCTTAACAACTGGGCAGGGGAAGTTTAGATGAGAAATATTAAAGGTGTCAGACACTTGTTCACTGAACAGGCACCGAGAGCTGGTTCCTAGCAACTGTTATCATAGTCCTGTCTGGACACTCTTCTTGTGTTTGATGTAATGACTTGGCTTTCCCTCAGCGCTTCTCTTCCTGTAACAGCAGACAGGCCGAAGCCACTCAGGGAGAGATTGAGATCAGATCTCTGCTTTTAAGCCCACATTTAGAAAGACACAAGGAGATTTTAACTGTACTAAGTAGTGATCAGTCTCAATGGTAGGGAAGTCTGTTATTTCTGCCCAGTACATTTAATATGTATTAATCTAGTTTGCTTGTTTTTCCAGTGGCTGCTGTTCTCGACATTAGCCGAGGTCACCAGGAGGAGGAGCTGTGTCTCCTTACCCCAGGGGAGAATGAATCATGACGTCAGTGGTGCTGGTTGACACTGGTGGGACGATGGTGGAGTATGTCACAGCTGAAGAAGATCCTCAGCAGGTGGTTGTTGGACAAGAGTCGATTCCTATCTAATACTAGTTCTATATTGTAAATGCCTGGTTTAATTTTTTTTTCATCCATTTTCCTCAGCAGGAGGGAGTGTATGAGGCCGATGCGGAGCTGGAAGGAGAGGTGGAGGATGAGTGTGAAGCAGAGGAGGTCTGTGAGGAGCTGGAGGAAGTAGAGGAGGCTGATGAGGATCTAGCAGTCATAGTGGAGGAGCTGCCCACTGCTAGCCGACTGGATGAGCAGGGTTACTCCGCCCAGGTGGTGGTGCATGGGGATGAAGCCTACGTCATGCAAGAGGTGGAGACGGCAGGAGAAGGAGGTGGGATGTTAACATTTTTAAGGAGCGTTTAGTTTTGCCAAATCTGAGCCAATCGGATCGACTTTAATGCAAGAAATTTTAATCTTACACGAACTTCAGTGCACTTCATTGTGATTTTATGAGACAGACCAACACAAAATAAGTTGTTGTGGATAGGAAACCGGTACATAAATTAAAAATGTTTACAAGTAATCAGTAATTTGTATCTAACCCTGGCAGATCTCCCAGCTTCAACTGCAGCCGGTAGGTCTACTGATGGAAAATTTTACATATTCTTCTGAGCTAAACACTTCAAGCTCAGTGAGACTGGATGGTTGGAGAGTATCGGTGAAGGGTTGCTGAAAATTTGTGATTGGATTTACATCAGGTCTTGTCTGAGCGGGCTATCAAACACATGCATAAGCTTTGATTTAGCTCTGGCTCTATGTTCAGGGTCAATGCCCTGCTAGAGGTTGAACCTCCAGCCCAGGCTGAGGTTGTTTGCAGGTTCCCTTCCAGGATTGCCCTGTTTTCATCTCTATCCATCCATCTTCCCATCACCTCTGACCAGTTTTCTCTCTTCCTATTGAAGAAGGAGATCCCAACAGTTTGTTGCTGCTACCACTAGGTGTCACCATGGGGAGATCTCTGGAGCTCCTCCATCTATCATTGAGTCTCTTTGGCTGCTTCTCTGATAAATGTGATTTGTGATTATTGGAATATATGGGTCTGAATCACAGTTTTTATATTTTTATTTGTAAAACATGTAGAAACCACATGTCATTTCCCTTCTACTTCACAATTACACACTTCTTTGTGTTGGTCTATCATATAGAATCCCAATAAAATCCACTGAAGTCAGAGGTTGTAATAGCAATAATGTGCACATATTATCCATGGTACAGAGTGAAAGGGTCATCTTAAACTTTAATTTTAGTCTCTTTGATTTTTTTTTGTTTGTTTGCTAAACCCAACAGAGGAGATGATTCAGAAAAACCTGTCTAAAAGCTGACAGTCCTTGATGTTCTTAAGTCGCCACCTTGTGGATAGAATTTAAATAGTTGATGCATAAACAAGAACAGATTTACCAAACTGATGTTAATTAATAGATCAATAGTTAATTGTTAATAATGTCAGTTATATTCTGAATGCATTCAGAAACTAATTGACATTAGTTAGTTTTGCTCTTTCTTCTGAGCATATATTAGCAGAATAAAAAATGAACAATTGTTTTTGCCTATTTAGTAACTGAAATTTAGATTAAAAAAATATTTATTTGCTAAAGTAGTTTGCTGCTCACCAAAAGTTAAACTGCTCTCCATGAAGCTTAAACATGTCATGGTTCTCTAGGTATTTTTGTTTTGGTTAAATTAGAAAATGAATAACTTTAAATTGACCCATATTAACAATGAATTTTTGGGGGTTATTTTTGTACTGTGTATGTGAGCAGATAATTTTATAATTTTGTGATTTTTACCATTTGGCACTTGTTCAGTAGGTAGGAGAATGTTTTCCATTGAACATAGGTAGGTCTCTTTTAACTTCATTTCAATTTTAACTTCATTAGAAAATTTCAAATATACGATTTTATATGTTATTTGAAAATAACAGATTATAGTTCTGAGTTAGACGCTGAAATTAAATAAAGTTGCATGGTGAAAAAAACAGCAGCTATATTTGACGTATGAACTACGCAGCAGAGGGAGGGCGAAAGGAGGACTTCCTGTGTCACTCGCGGAGGGATTTGCACATTCTAGTGTGATTCGTGTCGTTGAGATTCAGCTGCGGAGTGATCCAAACAGTGAGAAGTCAATGAGAATCTGCAGCGAGAGGTGGAAACATGGCGACTTCACAGCATGAGGGGCACGCAAACCAGCTCGATCTGCTCATCAGAGCCGGTAAGGTGTCTCCACGTATTGAAAACTCCGACTTTAGAGCCGTGGTTGACGGGCGGCTTTTGTTTTTGAGACTCGAAGCGCGGCGCTTCGGCCCGCCGGCCGCGGTGAAGTGATCAGGAAGTGATCACCTTGGTCGCAACCTGCATGGCGTTGCTCGGCGGCTATCAAAACCCGCTTTAAAAAAAATATAGCGAAGCTTGCAGCTGGATGTGTCGGTGTGCGCGCTCGGGTAGCTGTGTGCACGAAGCGTGTTTTGCATGTTTTGGTTGGTTTTTGTCGGAGCTCGATGAACGTGAATAACGGTTCGGTGCTGCACAACCAGGAAGTGTGTAGTTGTTGTCTTTGCCACGCTGTCTGAGGCGGAAGGACATGTGGGTTTATTTTTACTCTGCAACTACTAGATATAAATATGTTATGTAATTTATTACACTTTTTTTTTCCGTGAAGCTCATATGTTTGTTTATTTTTAAAGTAAATCCTAACAATCCTAAATAAAGCAACACTCCTTAAAAAGTAGGCCCTGTACTTTTAAAAATTATTTAGCAAATTTCAATCATTTTTGCTCCGACTTCAGCCTACTTTCCTCCAGTATTTCCCCAGATTTTTAAGTATATATTATGATCCTACAATCGCCGTTTATCGTGTTTTTTTTCCCCAGCCTCCTTGTTGGGCGCGTGGGACGGCCTGGCTGTGCTCGCTTTCTTCCCCTACAAACTTCCAATCAGGTTCCAGCGGGGGCGGGTTCTTAGCTGTAGCTCGACCCAATGGGAGGCCGCGGCGGTTGTTGAGTGACAGGGGGATTTGTGAGCGTCTTCGAAGAGAACTGGAGGGAAATAAAGAGGAGTGTAAACACGGAAGTCGTCAGAGGCAGAACTACTTTTTGTCGGACTTCCAGGGAGATGATTGTTAATGGGAGCCACTCCGGTTTTGCGCTCATATCTTGCATTAAAAACATATTTTTACGTAATACCGTTTTAATAACATTAGAGGATTTAAAGGGGAGCGGGGGCAGAAAAAGTAGAAGAGACTTTCGGGGTAGTATTTTAGCTAGACAACGAATTCTTCCAGCCCATTGTCTTTGCTAGAGAGAGGGTCTGAACGAGTGCAGCTGTCTAAAGATAGCCTGTTTCTGTCCCCTGCACTGCTAGATAGCCAAACATGGACAGGGCGTAATGCTTATCTCAGGTTTCCCACCGGTGATTGACAACAACAGCAGGTGCCCCCGGGGTCCCTCTCATGGTCCCAGTGGAGGCCAAACTTCCTTTATCAAAGCTTCAGTTTTATAATCTTGGAGAAATCAAACTCCTTTGAACAGAATTATGATCAAACTTTGTTTTTCCCTTTGCTAATAAATATTTCTGCATGCTTACACTGAAGTGCAGCATTATGCGAACTGGAAATGGGTGACAGTTTTATTCGTGAGTATTGGGCTGAACTTGCAAAAACAAAACTAGTTTTTAAAGATTTGAATAGTGGACTGCAAAAGTTCTAACCTTTGAACTTTCCGCTTTTTGTCGCATTACTACCACTGATTTCAACTGGTTTTATAAAGATTTTTTTTCATGTTAGACCAGCACAGAGTTTGCCACAGTGGTGAAGTGTATTGAATAGGATTACAATATGTTTCTAATTAATAAAAACAATGCAAAACTTTAAAATAAACTTTTAAATCTGTAAACACAAAAACCTTTATTCATCCTCTCCTGAATGCTGACCATTACAGAAGAGTGGCAAAAAGAAAGCTCTAAAAAG
Source organism: Brachyrhaphis roseni (assembly GCA_903066815.1). Classification (NCBI taxonomy): domain Eukaryota; kingdom Metazoa; phylum Chordata; class Actinopteri; order Cyprinodontiformes; family Poeciliidae; genus Brachyrhaphis; species Brachyrhaphis roseni. Next base: position 30,973 of record CAEFZY010003120.1, read on the forward strand.
TTGTTGTTGTTGTATAAATTCAAGATTTTTATTAACTAATTCTGTGTTTATGTTGCAGTGGAGGCTTCTGGTTACAGCAACGTCCACTGCTCTGACAAAACTATCGAGGCGGCAGAAGCGCTGCTACACATGGACTCACCATCCAGCCTCAGAGAAGACCGCAGCCCAGGTAGCTGGAGTCTGGGATGTGCTGTTTGTCGTTTTTGCTGTAACTAATGCAGAAATAGCTCAGCGCTTTGTCGAATATGTGCTTAGAACACTAAATACACTGGACTGTTCAAGAAATCTTAGTGAAATGCTTTAATCAGTTTTCCTTTAAAACTTTTCGATTTCTTCTTTTAGAAGCTTTTACGCCTCAAAGTGAAGCTGCACCAGACTTCCTCCATGCTGCCATGCGGCCCGATGTGATTGGAGAAACGGAGGTGGAGATTACCACTGAGGACTGCTGCGAGGAGGATGAGGAGGAGGACGAAGAGGAGGAGATGGTCACCTCACTAGAAGAGCCAGAACCCGACAACGAGCCTGTCAGAAAGAAGCGAGGTGATCAAACTCGGCGTCTGTTTCCTCCTTTTTTTTTTTCATGTTACACTGTTTGAGCTACAAATACTATTAGATTTTGGTGTTTGTGCTAAAACCTGAAAATATGGCTTATGAGCTCCAATTCTATTATGTAAGTGCACCATCTAGTGGTCAACTAGAGTCATTAAGCCCAACCCCTGGACCATGATCTAATAGGAATGACGCAGGGTGACGTCAACCGTCCTGTTTCTGTGGCAAAACCAAGAATAAAGTCAGATCGTTCAGGACTTAAGTTGGAACAGGTGGCAGAAGCTGGGCGACTCAATACAAGTGAAGCTGTTCTTAAAAACAGTGATTATACAGCTGCGTATTAGTTTGATTCACAGGAAGCTAAACTTTTAATAATTGATCAGTTTATATGGAAAATTTTGACAAAAACAATAACTACTATTTTTTTAAACAACCTAATATTCCTATGTTTGTTTTTCCTGATTTAAATTTGGGACACACTTCCTGTTTGATTAGTGTGTATTGAAATAATAGCAGTTAAAGGGATTTAGAACTTCACTCACTTTTTGATAGTTGCACTGCTATCATTATACATGAAGGTGACCTCTTCAAAATGTTTCCTTTGTAGCTGGACGGAAAACGAAGGCGCCCCAGTCGTCCATTTCTAACGGTGCACCAGATCTAAGCTTCAAGAAGAAACCAAGAGAGGGCAAAGGTATTTCTTTGTTTAAATAATTTCTGCTTCAGCCAACACATTCCCCTTACAGATTTCTTCTGCTGCTTTTTTGTCAGACTTGAATGATTCAGATCAAACTCATTTTAAGACCAGACAAATATAAAGTAGAATAAACAGAAGTTTGGGATGGTAAACGTGAGTCGAGGCTTTGTTCCTTTTGGTCGGCCGTGTTTTGGGCCTCACTACTTTCCAATGAAACCAAATCAGGCTTTTTGCCTGATTCTGAAAATTTGTTTTAAGATTTGACACATTTCAGTTCGACCAAAAAGGAAAGAGAGAGAATCTGGAATGGGGCAAATACTATTTCACAACCCTGTCAATAAGCATATTTAGCCTAAATGTACTTAGTGAGCTAACATCACTTTGACTTTCAGCAGGTAGCACCACTTATCTATGGGAGTTCCTGTTGGACCTCCTTCAGGACAAGAACACCTGTCCCAGATACATCAAGTGGACCCAGAGGGAGAAAGGCATCTTTAAGCTAGTCGACTCCAAGGCCGTTTCCAAGCTTTGGGGTAAACACAAGAACAAGCCAGACATGAACTACGAGACTATGGGGCGGGCGCTCAGGTAACCAGTCTGACGGATTTAAGGTTTAAGCTCAGTATTTGTTATATTTTATTTTAAAATAACATTTTAAATCTTCATAATTCCTCTTATGTCAGATATTACTACCAACGAGGAATCCTGGCCAAGGTGGAGGGTCAGCGGCTGGTTTACCAGTTCAAAGAGATGCCTAAAAACATTGTCATTATCGATGAGGACAAGGCGGAAATGTCTTCTCCCGATGACCTCATGAGTTCAGAGTCGCAGTCGTCCTACGATCGCGTGTCTCCACCTTCAGAAAGGTTACTGCAAAACGCAGAGCTGTTGTCTCCCAGGAGACCCAACATCCTGCGGGGCTCCAACAGACCCATCGTGGTCCAAAATCCTGCCGCCACAGTGAGTGGACCAGCGGTGATGGCGGTAGCGCCGAGGATAGTGACGGTTTCGGCAGCGCCCGACGTGAGCCAGAACATGAGCCAGATCCCGAACGCCACAGCGCCGAGGTCAGAGTGCTGCTAGGAGACCGTAGCTTCCTCTGTGATGACACAGCTAATGCAAATATTTTTCACATTCCCCCCCCCCATGCTGAGTGTTTTTCTGACTCGTCAACAGGACGGTTCGAGTGGCGATGCAGGTTCCGGTTGTAATGACGTCTTTGGGCCAGAAGATCTCCACCGTTGCCATGCAGCAGCCAGCAGGGACCACGGTGGCCCCGGGGCCCACCACCCTGCTCACGAACGCGTCTCCAATCACTGCTGCTGCTAATCCTAATTCACAACAGAAGGTGAGTAGATGTGAACGTTTCCTCACAGAAAAATAGTTTCCCTTTAGAAAGCATCCATACAGCAAACTGAAAATATTTTATCCGCTGACTCTGTTTCTGCCAGCTGTGGGTTTAATATTTTTTTATAAGGTATTATATTGCAAAACGTACAAATAAATTCAGATTTTAGTTTGATTAAAGAAATCTTAGACATTGAGCCCTTCTTGTATATTGGCACCACTCGGACACTAGTATGTTGTAAATTTACAACCACAGACTACGAATACAAAAAATGAATTGACTTATGATTAATTGTTGATTTAATGTTTTTTTTTTTTTTTAGAAAACAGCTGCCTGTCATTTAATCTTTAGTTGCTTGAGATCAATCATCTTTATATGAACTCATTAATGCATAGCTTGCATTAATTGTGTGTATTTTACGGGATAGATCAGCACAAAATAATATAATTAAAAATTTAACAAAATGGTTTTAAAATCTTGCAAATGAAAATCATCTAAAATCCTAATAAGTCATTAAAGTCTGTAGTTGTAATTTGGTGATGTGTAGAAGGGTTGTAAATACCTCTGGCTGGTACTGTATTTTTTTTTTTGTTGTTTTTATCTTTTTGACTAAAATGTTGTTTCTTGTGAAGGTTGTGATCCAGACTATCCCAGCAATGGTCCCAGCCACAGCGGAGAACGGAGACAAGATCACCGTCCAACTGGCCAAGATCATCACCATCCCAGCCCACCAGTTAACCCAGTGTCAGCTCCAGGCCTCCACGGGGGCCAACAAACCCAACATGGCCGCCTCTACTACGGGCATCAGCCTCTTGGGAAGCCCCCTGACGGTCCGAGCCCTCGCCCCCGTCAACGTCGCCCCGGGGGCGCAGGTGATGAGGCTCACCGTGCCGACGCAGACGCAACCGCAGACTCTGATGGTGTCATCGCCAGGAAGCGTCGGATGTGGCCAAGCGGTCGGTCAGACCGTGGCGACGCAGCCGCGCGTCATCGGCGGCGTCATCAACGGTTCGGAATTTATGATTGGCGGGCCGGGAGGGGTTACGGTGGAGAAGCTGAAGGCTGCAGGAGTGCAGGTCCAGACGGTGCAGGTTCCCCTGACACTCCAGCAGAACCAAGTGAACCCAAAGACCGTTCAGAACATCAAATCAGAAGCCACAGACACTGAGGTGGTTATGAAACTGGAAGCTCCACGTGCAATTAAGACAGAGGAGCCAGAGTGTTGAGTTACTAGCATCTGTTCTTTCCTTTCTCACCGCCTGAGAAGTTAGTTTGTACATTTCTGAAGTTCTTTTTACTGTAATTTGTAATAACCAGCAGCAGACTCTTGAAGGACGTTTCTTTGTTTTTGAGTCCTGAACGTGTCTTCACATCTCCCCCGGACAAAGAGCCGCTCGGTCTCCCTCAGAACGGCAGTGGAGCCTCTTTAGCTGCGTATGGAGGCTTGGACCCAAACTGAGAGGTCCAGTAAGGAAAAAGCAACAGGACCAACTTTGATCACTACACAACGGATCACATGCACTGAGTCCCATTTGAGGATGAACATGAAACTGCAACACTAAACAAAAAAAAAAAAAAGTAAATAAAAAGGATTACAACCAAAAATGTAAATAGAAAAAGAAACAGCGGAGGAGAGTAAAGAAGGTTCTTTTTAAGAGTGTTCATTTCTACAGATGTTAAAAACCAGCATTTTCTTGTTTTTAAACTTGCATCACTGTGTGAAAGCGCGAGAGGAAGGAGATTTGTGCTCTCATTAGGAACGATATCAGTCATGTTTGTATATATTTATATAACTATATATATATATCTTTACAGTTTACTGAGCTAACGGTAACAGACAGCCTTAGGTTTTAATTTGAAATGTTTCTTTTCCTGAACAGTAAGCTGTTTTTTGTTTTGTTTTTCTTTTGATACCTTTTACCATGCACAGTGTTATTGAAACTCTGAACTGTTGGACTTTTTAAAAAAATTTTCCCTCTGCCTCGGTTTGGCTGCTGATGCTGGTGTAGGTTGACACTCGTCCACAGTGTTCTTGCAGTGTGTCCTTCAGCGCCCCTTAAAAACTCCCCCCAAACCTACATGTAGAAAATGGATTTATGAGTTTTTAAATTTGTTACTTGTTAGTGCAGAATATTCTGCAGGCAGGCTGCATGCATATGCAATAAAGTAAGATGAATCTGAGCCAATGCATGCTGCCACATCTTTACAGAAAAAGTCAGCATTCGTTATTCCAATAATCAAAAAAGGCATCAAATTATGCAAAACGGCTGCAGGGCATATAAAGCTATAACCACTGTGGATCCCCCCTGATCACTTTCAAAACAGAGGGTCAACGTGTCAGTCTGCCGTGTTGGTCCGGCCGCAGCATTTCAATAGTTTTGTTTTTCTGAAAAGAGGGAAGATCGTCTGTGTTCAGACTGAACTGTTTGTATATTCAACATTTGAAGCATATTCTATTTTGTTGTACTCTTGTTTCAAAGTGTATTAAAGTAGATTTTACTGAAATACAAATACTTGATACCTGTGGGGGTTTTTTATTGCTCAAGTGGAGATTTTTGAGACTGTACATTTTCAGTTCCTTAACCTTGCCGAAAGCATTTGTTGTTGAGATAAAAGCAGCATGAGCAAACATAACTTTACAAACTTATCAGAGGTAACATTGAGGATTTCTGTGGTTTTGCACGTTTTACCATTCTGTTTACCTTTACTCAAACTAAACTAACAAAAGAAACCAAGAAGAAAATCATTCAAATTTTCTTCTGAATTTTCTGACCTCTTAACTACAATCAACCTGATGCAACAATCAGGTTAGGGCTACTCTAACTTGCCAGTAACGATCTTACACTATTTTGATTTTTCTAATGATCAGCTCTCACTACCTGAATTGGATAATAATGCTGATCATCATGCTCACAGCAATCAATTACAAATTGGGGTGTCGTCACACTGTGTGAGAAACAAGTTTCTGCAAAATTGCAGTTATTTTGGAAACAAAGCTTAGGAAACTGTCAGAGCACTTTTTATGCTGTCTCTAGCATTGTATGCTAGTGACTCGCACAGTAATTCCCCTTGATGGTGGATCCTTACAGTTACTCGGACTTCCAAATAAAAAGTTACCAACATTTTCAGATTCAACATGACCCAAAAAAGCAGGAAACTTCAAATGTAACAAAAATGGCATCACAACTCTGTTATGCTTCTACAGCAAAGATTTTTGTTCTGCTATCGATTTAAAGAAAGTGTAAGGTTGGGTCAACCACAGTACCAAACTCAATTAAAAATTGGTGCAGCCATAATGTCATAAAACATAGTATAAAGGTTGAAGTCCCAGCAGACATTTAACACCATTTTAGTTAGATTTGAAGAATGCGGGGAGGCAACATTGCTCAGGCTCTGTTCAGCCTTCCTTTGTTTTGGCAGCCGGTTAAACGACCGGAGTTTGTAGGGCAGAGTTTGTCCTTCAGCCATAACTTTTACACAGATACATTGACAATAACAAATTGTTAGTGTGTTTGTATGGCAGATTCAGTGACTGGTCAGGCCTGGTGAAGAGCAAAGGTACAGGGGTTGGACAATGAAACTGAAACACCTGGTTTTAGACCACAATAACTTATTAGTATGTGTAGGGCCTCCTTTTGTGGCCAATACAGCGTCAATTTGTCTTGGGAATGACATATACAAGTCCTGAACAGTGGTCAGAGGGATTTTAAGCCATTCTTCTTGCAGGATAGTGGCCAGGTCATGACGTGATGCTGGTGGAGGAAAATGTTTCCTGACTCGCTCCTCCAAAACACCCCAAAGTGGCTCAATAATATTTAGAT